>CM021531.1:17594589-17612384 GCA_010994315.2 Pisaster ochraceus
CACCACAATTTGAAATGTTGATTTATCAGATTAAATATTACTAGAGTAAAATGCTACTTTTTTAAAGCTTTAATGTGATAGTGTCATTGTTTTAAAAAACTATTTTTGTCCGTTTACGCACAATGTATTTGCGTCAGATTATCTTATAGTAAATGACGTATAACAAAAGCGCTCTAAAATGGAAACGACGGTTTTAATTGGCCAGGATTGCCCCCTAGAAAAACATAGTGCACCATCTTGTGCCCCCTAAACTTTCACCATAGTTTTGCCGCGCTGAACGGAACACGTCAAATTCGGTGTGAACACTTAAGGCTAAAAATAGACAAAGAGAAGAAAAAAAAACAATTTGAAAAGTAGGTAGTTCATCCAGAGGTCGCCGGTTCCATTCCCGCTCTAGTAAAAAAAAAAAATACTAAGAAAAGAGCATTGATTAAATAAAGCCTGGGTGTCAATCTGAAGTAGCTACAACAGTAAACCCTATTCTTGTTTTTATTCGGAGGGTAGGATAGAGTTCAGTTGACGTCATTTGGGTTAGTTTCGTTATGGAGTATAAATAGTTCATCCGTTATGTGGTGTGTTTTTTTTTCTTTTATCGATACCTGCATCCGGGTATTTATTTCCACCCCAGATACACCTTGACCAGTCTGTTTAACAGCTCTCCCTTTGCGGTTCACCCAAACAACGGTCGTCGATTCGTTTGAGTGACAACGATGAATAATTAAAACACGGTGTTCATGATAAATCTTTATTAAAAAAAAGAAAAACAAACATAATGTTTGTTTTACTGTTAATGGCGTTACAGGCAACTTATAAAGCCCAAAGGCTAACAACAGATAAGCGGTGGATCAGTGCTGGTTGTTTAAGGTCAAACAGTGGGTCCAATTTTATACAGATGTCTCAGCCCAAGCTGTAGTCACTAATAAATCATGCTGAACAAGGTTCCATCCGAAATACACCTCCCATCTGTGACTGGTTATACTGCTCATTTCTGCTTAGCTGCAAATAAGCAATACCTTCTGCTTAAGCAGCCTATGTAATTGAGCCCTGGGTAATCTGTTCTTGTGAAGAAAAAAAAAACATTTTTAAGAATAAAAATATAAAGAAGATGGCGACAAATTAGGAGAAAACGTGCTTCAATCTCGTTAGTACAAGTCAGCGATATCTAAAAACCATCACCCCCCCCCGCCTCCCCGATTAGCGTCAATATCATATACCAATACTTATTTTCGAGGTAAAGTATTTTGGAACACTGATTCGGAAGAAAAATAATGCTATTTAAAAAATAATATGGTAAAAAGTTCTCCAGGGTCTGTCCTACCACCATCCGGTGATGGGAATGTTTGATGCACTCTTTTATTCTACACTTTGGCGAAGTTAGGGTAGGTGCAGGTGCCCCCCTTATTTCCACCCACTGAGAACAGTGAATTGAACAGCAAATAAATAAATACATTCCTAATATTAAAATTTGTTTAAAGAGTACCGTTTAAAATGCTTCTGAAATGTCCTAGATTGCACCAGACAGAGATCATGTTATATTACAAAGAAACTACGGGTCCGGGCCGCCACGCATGGATCAACAACGGCAGGGTTACTAAAATTGTTCAGCTTGGAAATCAGCCATCAAAGTTTGCTCCCTCCCCCCCCCCCTTGAAAATCCTGGATCCGCCCTAGGTTTATTTCAGACAAGTTTAGTCCCCGCCTCTTCTTTGTTTTTAACATAAATTCAGTGGATGGAAGCTTCCTCGAAGGTGTTGCCCTATCACAGAGATTTCTTAGCAGAACCGGTCTAATTCAGGAAATAACAGAATGTCGGTAAATGATTAAACCAATTTAGATATAACCGCTTCAGTCCAAAGTGGAACTTGACTCTTCGAATAGAAAGTAATTTCCTGAGAGAGCAGTCAAAACAGTGTCTCATGTTTGCATTGTATGGCTGTGTGCGGAATCGTGAGCAACGAGCAAAGGAGCACATTCACCCTCAAGAAACTTCTATGACACCCCTCTGGGGTCAGTCGACGAGGCTTAAACGATGACATCACCCATCGCTGGTTGGCTATTGTTTGCTTTGGACGTGAGGAGAATATTGTATTGCATAGGTATACGCCACTCGTTGTCATTACAATGACGATTATAAAATAATTACATGAATTATTAATTTTACAGGTGACATGTAACTGCCTTTACATACAATAGTGCGTGACTGGATCTAGTGAGATGTGACATTGTATATCAGGTAACATCTCTAACTGATTGCGTAAAATATGGGCGTTGATACAAATCGTATTTAATCTTTGACCCATTAAAATAAATGTGACTTTTAAGTCAAAGACTAGTTTGATCCTAAAGTTTGATCTCCTGACTGTGAATGTTGTGGGGGGGGGGGTTGTTTTACAATATTTGTCTTACATTATCAATAAACAAGCTTTTCCTCTACTTCTGGGTCAATAATCGAAAACATCTTGCGTAAATTGCATAAGTCCAAATAGTATTTTGAAACTAACATTTTTAAACATGCCGTTTTTCCGTCAAAATAATAACTTCATGTACTACATAAGTAACAGAGATATGTAGAGTTTTATTTTTAAGTAGATGGTCAACGTTAATCCCGTAAGCGCAAGAACAATAGGTTCATTCTTTTGTTTTCTTGTTGAAAACTGATTACGGTGAATCGGGTTAAAAATGTGTTTACAATAAAAGAAACAAGCAAATAAATAAATATGAATAATACATGCACGGGGGCGTTTCCATAATTAATTCAATGTATCACAATCAAGGTAATTATTTCAACACTGTTATAATATATTTATCAACTGGCATTAACAAATGATGGTTAACATTTAGGTAGTTACTTATCTTTGTAAAGCTTTGGTCAAAGCTATATTTGTATATCTTCATTTTATCCAACTTTTCAAACGTAATTATGATTGTCCCGCGCATTTTTCCAAATAGCTGTCTTAACCGAATAAATAATTATTCAACCTATTGAGTTAGTTTTAAGCTATGACTAATTGTATAACCTACGTTACCTAACAGTTTTATTTAAATCAGGTATTCTTAAAACAATGGTTTAAGATCAACTATGTATTTTGTGAGGGAGGGTTTTTATTGGTGTAACAGGTGCAGCATAATTGATTGATTCGATATTAAATTCTCCCAACCAGCCAATCCGCGTGGCCCCACCCCCTGCAGCGCTACGCTTGGCGCTGCTGTCTGCCATACCACACGTCATTCCACACATAGTTTCTTCCTCATCGCTGGAACGCCAAAAATCCTCACAAAAATTGCTCTTTTTACCAAGAATTCCGTCCTGAATCTCACCGAACCAGTGCCTTGGTTACTTGATAAGCTCCACAAAAGATATTTAGGTAAGTGGTTTTCTTTTTCATGCTTATTCGATAGGTTTTCGGTTGTGAGTCGCAGGTGAATTTGGCGCATCTTTCGCATTTTTGTCATATTTTCCGACTCACGAGTGCGGACTTCCGGAACAAGTTTCAAACTTGTGTCTCATTTTCCTGCTCTGGAAATCCTCGGAACGCTTTGCCTCACCGGTGACTAAATGGCACCAAATGAAAAAGAAAGTCTTCGTTTCCCGAGCATGCACCTTTTGGGGAGGCCAGCGTCGGTTTTACTGGAGATAGCAGCGGCGGTTTTGGACCCCTTGA
Source organism: Pisaster ochraceus (assembly GCA_010994315.2). Taxonomy (NCBI): domain Eukaryota; kingdom Metazoa; phylum Echinodermata; class Asteroidea; order Forcipulatida; family Asteriidae; genus Pisaster; species Pisaster ochraceus. The sequence continues at coordinate 17,598,252 of CM021531.1, forward strand.
CTTGCTTCGTGTTGTGGACTACTTAAAAAATGTCTCCCAACATTGTTCGCTCGCATAGTTGGCAATCCTACACTACACAGAGCAGTGGTACACAACAACATTGTATGCAGTATGCACAGGGGCCATACACGATACGCTATGAAGGTACGGGTATTAACGGCGGCTTGCATGGCCCCAAGTTGGCCCCGCTTGCCGCAGTTTTGTCTCCAAATTTGGCATTGGGGTCGTACTACCCGAATAACCTCTGGAGGGGACTTCGTTGGGTTTTTTGGTCGGTCGAGTTTCGGGGTGAAAATGTGCGCAAGTCTTGGGTTCTATCTGTCGTCCGGGAGCTTGTGTTTTATATATCTGTGTTGGTATGTTTTGGTGACTCATTTTTTGTTGTGGTTTGCGATTTTGCGCCATGGACGCATTGTCTGTGTGCGGTTGAGTGAATAATGGCAGTGCATCAGCTGGCACTTTGTTCAGACTGGCGTGAATTTGGGAATCTCTGCGATTCCAAGAAAGAAAATTCACCGGGCGAGTTCGTGGACGGATGCGATCTACAAAAGATATCACAATTTCTGCAGTGTGTTTACATTAGATCTGTCATTTAGCTACTGAGTTTTTCCAAGATTATCGTTGATTCATCGTTGTATTGAATTCATGATGGAGTGTCACTCAGAGTGTAGTGTATCATGCACTAATAGTAATAATGTACCTTCATGTACATGTACACTACACATGTGTCATGTATGTTTGATGTTTATTAATTGTTTAGAAATCCAACAGAACATTGTAAGATGATTTGATTTCTGTTGCAACAAATTAGCTCAATTTTTGTCACTAATAGGTGACGTTTGATTTAGCAAGCTGAATTGCAAACTCATATACTTGTATTACTTTCCCACTACACTAGGGGTAGGCCTGCATGTACATATACATAATTCAAATTAAAGCTTCCCAAAGTCTCAAAGCAAAAAGCGGGTCTGAAATGTTGTGGAAGTTAGCTATGAAGCTTGTCAAATAAAATTCTGATGTCTTAAAAATTTGATAATGGCACATTTTGGTGAAATTTTTTCCCAAGATATTTTTTGTTCTTTAGAACTGCAAGATTGAAATGCATAAAGTAACACTTAACCTTATAAAGACGGGTTTCATAAAGACCATAGCAGCCGTAAGTGGCTTGTACCGAAATGTCCATATAGCGGCCGCAAATGGCCGCAAGATTTTACCTATGTCCACTCAAACAAGAGGGTCAAAGAAAAAGGTATCGAACCGAATTTACATTTTCCAATGTTTTCCATGTTAACATAGAATGTACAATTCTAGCACAAATCTTGTAATTCTGTTTCTTAATAATTGGCCTGACATATTTGTCCTGAAAATAAATGGGGCGAAAAATGAGGGAAAAAGTTAAGCAATGTCTAGGTGTACGGTGATGGTTATACAAAAATGAGCAGTCTTTAAAGAATTAAACTCTCTTTGAAAAAAGATTTCTTATTCCTTGTTCCTTATTGTAACTAACAAATAGCATCGTGATTTTAAAAAAAAAATTCTCGGGGAAAACTACAATTTTGTGAGTAGACTATGAATTTTAGTTCTATGAATTTTAGAAGCGTCATGACATTTTTGGTCCACATTTGAAACCTGTTCATTCTGGAAATTCTGATTGTCGTTTTCATTTTGGGCTAAAACCGTCTACCAACATCAATCGCCCTGCTAAAAGATGTTGATCACTTCTTATGGTTTTATCAAAGACTTCATTTCCGGCTTTGTGCACGTCCGGCAACCAGTTTTGAGTACATAGCAACAGAAGAATTCTCAGATCAAGTCATTCATAACAAATGTGGCGTCCAAAAAGGTGTAATTTGTATGGAAATTGAAGTCAGAAGCCGGCATTGTGGACTTTAGTCTAAGTTAATGGCTCTACTCTGCTTGACTCTTGTGTTCATTACGATGAGCTTAATAATCCCGTAGCACACTACATCGGTGTAAAACACCGTTGGTTTGCTCTGTTGTCTGAGGGGGGAAAAAAATTCTTGGCTAAAATGGAAAAACACATTAATCAGCAGCCTATAGATAAGTGAGTAAGAATGGACAGTGAACACTCCCAGTATATTTTTCTGTTGTGTTATAATAATTCATTGCATTATTTAAAGGTATTATAGATACAGGATTGGTAGAGCTGGAAAAAAAATAGTCGCAGACAGTGTTCATGTTTTGTGAGATCAACCATAGACCTACACATGAAGTAACAAACCTGTGAAAATTTGAGCTTTATTCTTTGTGTGGGTCCGGAGAAAATAGTGAGAAACCATGCACAATTTTCAGCATGTAGAAACATTGTCTTGAATTTTGGTTGCAAAAACCGAAATCAGCTGTTGCGTTTTTATTTTGGGGTTTTCAGATTTACTTGAATATGACTTCATTTCAGAGGGAAATAATTCACACTAAAACTGGCTCTGCATCTAGTATGAACTTTATAATCAGTAAGCTTTCAGACTAAAATTAAACAATCATGGTTTTATCCTTATCAATCCTGCATAATACCTTTAATACATGCTTTATTGAAGATAGTTGAAAGTGTTGAGAAAGTTCAGATTTTTATCTGAATTCTGACAGAATTTTAAAAAAATTCCCAAAATGTTCTCCAGATAAGAACAAATCCTGCTCATTGATCCACTTCTGTAGCTCTTGAGGAGATTGTTTCCAAATGTTCCCTGAAATCCATAACCCCAGCAGAGATCCAAAGGTGGAAAGGCCACAATTTCAACATATCGTTTAAGATCTTGAACACCACGCTTAACGAAAGGTTGTCGTATTTTGTTGCATTTAGCAGTCAACGGGACTCCCATAGTTCGTTGCACTGTGATGCATTTAACAGCGTTCTACACGGCCTTGACATGTCACTGTGCAATAATCTAAGTCCCGGAGCAAACTTCAATACATAGTCTTGATGGTTGTGGGTGCATTGAGCTGGGTAAATGCCCAGTGCAGAGGCTGGTGTAAATTAGTTCACTTCACAACTGCTGCATTTCAACTGTGTTGCATTATGAATTATGATGCATTTTATAGCAAGGTGCACAGAATGAAGGTTAGGATTTTAAGATTGTGTAGCATCCCCTTTTGAATTTCAATAAACGAAGACGGCTGTATGTAACATTTGTACAACTGTAACATCAAGGAAAATGATCTTTAAAAAATAAGATTTCAAAGCCAAGATATACATAAACTGTGTCCAAAGTAATGGATTTTGCAGTGGCTATGGCTTGAATGCCGGAATGCCTTATTCTTCAACGTTGTCGTTACAGCCAACGGCCATAGCCGAAGTTGCTCGACTCGGACTTAGTCAGCTTTAGTAGTTTTTTTATTTCGTTATGTTTTATTAAAAAAGTCACATTAAAACAGGAACAATAGTTTCCAGTGTGCATTTATTCAATCGAAATACTAAAATACTTATCAGTTACACCAATCTGTGATGTTGCACCAAGGACCCAGTGGTTAAGCATGGAGGAAGAAACTACTCCATGGGTTAACACATTCTCCAAAGAAAAATCTAGTGTGTTGAAACACATGTACATGTACCTGGATGGTGTTTTGGGGTACATGTTTATGTAATTACCTTTGTGCAAAAATAAGTAGCTGTTCATATTAAGGTTTGACCCCATACAAGGGGTCCTTAGACCCAAGAGGGACCCCTGCAGTCTTCCCTGGAGGAGAGCGTGACATTTGACTTATTTCTTTGGTGCTTTTTGTTTTACATTAGAGCCTTATCTATAGCGCAAAACAAATCAAACCCATACAACTTGAAGTGTGGTCATGTTACATTTCACTTGTTGATTTGATGTTGAGATCAATGGAGTACTTCTTTTTTCTTGGAAGTCACTTGACAAAATCTAACATAACTGCTGCTGGTGGTACATTATAGGCCTATACATTAGTAGACAATTTCCTAAAGAATTGTAAAAGTTAAATAATGGTTATACTCATGTAGCGCTTTTACCACACCCAGTGGGTGACTGAAAGCGCCTATTGTTTTTTTTTTTTAATGTACTGTATGCAGAGCTACATTTAAGTTACAAGACTAAGCACCTTATAAGGGTTTACAAGGTCAAGTGGCTGCAGCAACCATGCCAGAAACACGAGGGCAAACCCCTTTTCTTAGTGATGATATAAAGTGTACTGGGTTCTTTTACTTGCACTACACAATAGACAGGACCTATGGCATAACTGCCTAGTGGTGTAACATCCCATCCCAAGGGGGCGAAGTAATTATGGTGAAGTGTGTTGCTCAAGGAAGCAAGTGCCATGACCTGGAACTAGACCCACACTCTTGCAACAACAGAACTTTAACTCTGGTGCACTAAACCGCTCGTCTATGCCACTTTTTTGCATTAGGAAATGCATTATTTGTAAAAAGTACAAAGTTTAGAAAACAATGTCTTAGGGGGCAATACTTTTTACATGAAAAGTAGGAAGCTACCAGGCAACAATAGTTTTTTAATTGATGTTTAAAGCTTTGCATGGTGTCATATAATAATACCAAGTTCTTTTATAGCGCTTTATCACACTCGATGGGCATATCAAAACGCTTGGTATTTTTTCCTGCAAGGTATGCGGAGCTACGCTTTGAAGTATGAGACCTATTCCTTTATAGCACCATGTAATGGTTTACAACAAGGTGCTGTGGTGCAGTATACTGCTGATCAAACCCGGAACACCAGGGCAAACCCCCTTCTCTTTACGATAAGTGCACTGGGTTCTTTACGTCCCATCCGAAGGATGCAGCATTTATGGTTCAGTGTCTTGTTTAACCGACTCAAGTTTCACGACCGGGACTCGAACCCACACTCTGCTGATCAGAAACACCAGAGCTTGAGTCTGGTGTTCTTATCTGCTCGGCCATGATGATGGGAAGTAACTATACAGTAGTAAACTTGTGGGTCAACCCTATAAATCTTTTTCGGACAGCAGTGTTGGCTCTGAAAAGAGCTGTTGTGGTACTAGACTCGACGTTTCGAATAGTTTACTTTGCTCGTCTTCTACGGATTTTTTTTATTTGAGCAACTACTTTACTAAATGTATAACTCATCAACAGCTGATCTTCATTTGTGATAAAAGATGTTGAAACATTACTTTGATTGTTTTTTTGTTTTGTTTCCCCCCCCCTTCAACAGTAATAAGTAATAAGACTGATTTGGTTATGTTTTATTTGTGACTTTAGGCGGCATTGCAAGGGCCGACTCTGCCAGGCCATGTCATCGGAGAATTGGAGCCAGAGTGCCCCCAGTCAACAGCCTCAGCATTCACCGGGCCAGACTAATGAGGAAGACCTGGCAAATGATGCCGAGGGAGTGTGGAGTCCAGACATCGAGCAGAGCTTCCAAGAAGCTCTCGCCATCTACCCGCCCTGTGGTCGACGAAAAATTATTCTTTCAGATGAAGGAAAGATGTATGGTAAGATCGTTAGAGCAATCCTAACTAATTACATTGTGCGCAGAAGAATTCCAGGATCTTTTTTCGTTGATCCACTGACCAAATGCCAGAGTGTAAAACAGCTGAGGACAATTCAGATTTGTCTCATAATATTTTAACCTATGTGTAACTCCATGGTCTAACTGTTATTAAAATTGCTCTCAAAAAGGACAAAAAAGAATGTGTAGTTGTCTTGCCATAAACACTTTACTTGGTGATTGTTGCATGGGGTTTTTGTTAAAACTCTGCAACAAATTATTACTTTAAAAATTGACCATTGAAGAAGTCCAATTTCATAAAGCTGTTCAGCACAGAGGAAAATTTGACCGAGCAGAAATGTGTAACCAGTTAAATTACATGTACCATACAAAGTTCATTGCTCAAAAAGCTGGTTCCCCTGCTAAATTTGTTCAGCAATATTTTCTGCTTGAAGACTTAGTGAAATTTGGCCCAGAGCTTGATAAGCTGTGGCCTGGAAAGAAAAGTGATTTCAGCTTAGATTTTGAGCGGTGACCTGGAAAGAAAAGAAATTAAGAAAAACATTTCGCGATAAGGTACAGTAAAATTGCTGGTGGAATTGTGACAGGCACTAGATGTGTACACGTTGATGCCCAATGTTTAAAACTGCACAAAGAGCTCATTGTATGGAAAGCGTGTCTTTATCATCGATATCGGGAATTAGTACCGGGAATCTACCAGCAAAGTTGCCACCAATTTGTCACATCTTATCTGCCAGGCCCTTCTTCTATGGTGTTGAAAGTGGATTGGTAAACACCAACCGCTGTCCATGAGAGAAAGCAAGTTTGAGTTGGCACTTTGAATGGACGGAGAAACGTGTCTGAGTCAATATAACTTTTTATTATATCGATTGTTAAGCAAATTAAACTCACGTGTGTCACCTTTAGTGGTCTTTGGTGGCTGTTTGTATTCTTTTGTAGCTGATTCTCAAAAGTGACACTTATTCTGTAAGTACGGAAAAAGTGTTTTGAGATGTTTGTGCTTTTAATCCTGTTGGGTGCTTCAAACAAAATATGTTTACCTTACCTTGGTAGTTTGTGGAGCCTATTGATTGATGCTAGAGCTAGGCATCAGTTTAAAAATAAAGTATTTGTGTAAGTTTGTGTGTACAAAGTTAATGGTCCCATCTTCTTGCTTTTACATGAAAATTGCCTTTATTTTGTGGAGAGTTACCAAGTGTGGACTTTCAATGAATACAAAATACCCCAGTGCATCTGCTCAAAGTAAAACTAGATTTAGTTTTTAACGTTTTTTAAAGTAAATGCTTGAAGAGTGTGTTTGATGAGTTCTGCTCCTGTACAATTCAATGTGCCTAGTTATTACCCAAACCCGAAGCTTTCTGGACTGATGTTTTTGAAAGAGTTCCTTGAAAGGTTGAGTAACCTGTGTTTCCTAGGAGGGTCAGATAATAATAATTTGGCAGGTTAATCATCCTTATTCGCAGCTGAGAAACTGTTTTGCGAAGGACACAGCCACAATGTGTTCAAGCCACAGGCATGCAAGGGCTCATTTAGCAGCCAGCCGCATCAACCCATATTTGACCATGAACCACAGCCAGATAATTCAAAGTGTTTGACTTTTCCCAGGGGGAGGAAAACCAGAGGGCCCAGTGGAAAACCCATGGGGCATAGGAGAAAACCCGATGCAAAACTCTACCCGCATATAAGGCCCTTAGCTGGGAATCAAGCCCAGGCCATGTTGGTGAGAGGTGAGCACTTTACACCCAGCCACCCATGCCACCTAGGTGCATTCTGGACCCTGGCCAGTATTCTCAGCCCTTAGGTCGTGCTAGATTGTTTTTTTGTTTCCTGTCACTTTTATAACTTACATTCAGTAAAGACTTACCATTGATTTCTGTTTCATATTTAAAAGAAAGTTTCAAAATAACCAAGCCGGAAAGACCCTGTGAGAGAGTAGTCCAAAAGAGTCAGAGTCACTGTTTTTTTTTGCCTGATTTTGATGGAACCCAACACAGATACTGAAGCAATTGTTTTGATTTGCGCAGGGTCATGCATACCCAGTATCAGAGTTCAATGTTCCATATGGTGTGGGATTGTGACAAACACCGGAAGTGTCTTGCCCTGGGAGAGAGGGTTAAAGTGCTGGAAAGGAGACTAATTTTACAAACAAGTATACATGTACTTTGTGACCTAAACATTTTGTTAACTTAGGTTTTTCCCTCTGATGCTCTTCAAAAAAAAAATTGTCATCTGGACCAAATCTTTGTGTTGAAATATCGATGCACAGACATAGTTTTTTTTAAAGCAATGCATGCTTTGTTTGCACTACGAATGCGCATCAGACATTTCTTTTATTATCTTTCCAAAGATGTATCAAAGTTGATTAGAAATGCAATATTTAGGGATGCACTTTGCTGGTCTTGTAATTCTTGTCGCATTAGATAAAACCCACTGTGGACATTGCCTGCATGGTCCACCTTAATGGGTTGTGATATTAAAATGCATTTGTAACAACTTGGGTCAATATTTGTAGGCAGTGCGAGCCACGCTGTGATCTCTGCCTGTCCTGTGGACGCCAAAGTCTGTATGTATTTTTATTTGATGTAGTTGTAATGAAATGAAACATAAGAGATCCTGCAGTACAAACACTGTACATGTACTTATCATGTTATCATCCCTGAACCTTTCAATTATGTAAACTTTTTTGTGCAGGGGATCATTTCACTCGTAAAGCATTATGAACGATAAATAATCGGGTCGTTACGAGACAGTTGGACAAAAACTAGCAGCTTCTCGCAACCATTAATAGCAACCGCACATGTTGGCTTCGTTAACTTGACCACTGTGTACAAAAGAAATAAAATATGTCAGACCACGATCTGCAAAATCACAGTACGCACTTCCTCGTTCAATTCCGTTATTACTTCCTGAAGTATACAATGAGACCTAGAGAGTACTCTACTCGTCGCTGCCTCACTCTATTCCCCTGCTCGTACCTGTTGAAATTTTCTGTGGAAGGTTGCCACGGTAACCATCAGGATGGAATGCCGTCAGACAAAGGAACAGGATACTGTGTTGTAGTCGAAGAAAGGACGGGAGGTGATGGATGACAGGGTTGTGTATGTACGTGTAGCTAAATGGGAGGGAATATTATGGCCGGAAGATGGGTGCTGTTTGAGACTGGTCACAAGGGGATTGGCTGTGATGACTTCCCCAGAACCTGCCTTCGTTTAACCCCGCAGGTTAAGTATTCATAGAATTTGATCCCTGATGGGGCGTAGTGTGTTGTGTGGAAAAGATTTTATCAGGTGCAGCAAGGTGGTAGAGCTACCAAACAGTCTGCCAGCCTCCAATCTTTTATTGTTCGGCATGCGTCTTGTTTTTTTTGTTTTGTTTTTTGTTCATATGAATGTCTCGAAACTGAAGTTGGGAAAAAACACAAATCTTAACGCACTTGGTTTGAGCCGAAGCATGTCTCACGTAATTATAACTTTTACTTAAATTGCCCAACTCATTACCCAGTCACTAAAGATGTTCTTCTTACCTTAATTTTCCCCGATTTGTAATTCTTTTTTAGGCTATATTTGACCTTCAGTTACCTTTATAAAAAGGCCTTCTTGTATTTCGTTATGATTTTGTAAAGTGCAAGGTCAGGTAGCTCTCGTGTGATCTGAGAGATAAAATTCTGCCCTGTACATGTAGCAAGAAATGCTGATTTAGAGTATCATAAATTATGATGAGTTATTTTAACATTGTGCGTGCTCATCTAGCTGTGATTGGTTTGATGCCTTTTCGTAGGGAAGTGATGGCCCATCTAAATAGTGTTTGTGATCGTAGAAATGGATAGCAAGACACGGCCATGGATGAGGAGCCAAGATTGCACACTGTGCATGTCGAATAGTTATAATAGGTACTGGGCCTGATTTACCGTGAGCTATTTTAGCAGAAAATATTGCTTAAAGTAAAGGTTTTCTGAGGTTTTGCTGAGCAAAAATGAGCCGGGCACCAGGCTGATAGATGAAACAAGTGACATGGTGTTATACTATGTCAAATATACCATCTGTGACTGGTACCCTGCTCATTTCTGCTCAGCGGAACAATTTTAAGCGATATTTTCTGTTTTGGCTGGTGACCGTACTCTGGCAAGCATAGTTGGACTGAGCTACTCTTTGTGCTTAAGCAGCTCTATGAAATCTGGCCCTGTTCACTTCAGCCTTTCCATTCATAAAGCTATGTACTTATAATGCATTAAGTCACGGGATAAGCAAAATATTGTTAAGTTCATTTTGACAGTATGATTATTCAATGTCCAGCACACACAAAATTAAGGGACTTAATAATCCGAAATCCCATTAAAAAAAATTGGGAAGTATAAATTGGAGTGTAGTGATGAGCCACCCATGGTAAACAAACAGCAGAGCCATTAGCGTTGACTGGCTGAGATGGCTCATTGCCAGGAGCTGGAATGTATGGAATGCCAGACAGGTCTGTCTTCCTTTTTAATTAACCCCTCCACTCCAGTGTACCTGTGCACAGTGCCGCAAACATCTCATGACAAATAATAATCATAATCTCTCACTGATGTGAACCGTGGAGGGAAGTAAGACCGTGATATATGCATGGTGTACGTATGTACATTGAGCTGTGCTTTTTAGGCAAACAAAATGCTGATGTTTTCTGTTTTTTGCACATTGCACATTTTGCACATGAGATAGAAATGAGGGGCAGCTTTTTATTAAGCTCCTCCGGACTGCTGTAGACTTTTCTGTTCATTTTTCTAAATTTGTTATATTTAGGGGGAGGGGGTAGTTTCTGTTTATTGTCTGCACTTTGAATCCCTGTGAAACTTTTCTGTGATTAAATGTTGAGGCCGTATCCCAGTTGGAAAACTACAGCTACGGCTACGACTGAAGGGTGTTGCTAAGGATGCCCCTGTACTTCAATGCACGATGACGCAGTGATCCAGCAGTAGCCGTAGCTGTAGCCACCAGTTTAGACATGGCCTCGGTGTGGTAACCACAGTTCATGAACAGCATTGTCGGCGTTGTTCTTTGGATGAGCTAAGGTCAAATGATGATGATGATGTGCCAAGGAAGCCTACAGCTGAGCTGCTTCAAGCGTCAGGTGGTGTCCAAATCAAAACAACACAAACATGACAGGGCCAGCAGAACTTTGCAACATCCTATGAAACAGTTCACAGTGCATCAACTGGACTTGGCATGAAATGCTCACCATATTAAAAGGGCAGGTCTCTCAAAAATTCAGAAATGGCCTTGATTCATTTTCCTCATAACAGGCTTGCGACTTCTGGGTTTGAAACTTAGCACAGTCCCCCCTTTAATTGAAGTGGCCTGGTCCAAAGACAAAGAGAAGATGGTATGCCGCGCAACCAGGGAAACACCGAAAAAAATTAATCAAGGCCACATTCCGGAGAGACTGCCGTGGCAGGATTTCATTTCCAAGTGTAAGTGATTGATGCTACCGCACCTAGGTCTTGTTAATAGCCAATCAGAGTGGGGTATTAAGATCGGCACTCGTCACACGCAGTGACTTGTGCTTTTTCGTTGTACCTTGATTATTTATCTCGATGGTTATTCATGACAAGGGTAAACCAGGCTAGCAGGTAAAGAGAGTCTCGGGTAAAAAAATTTGAAAAACCTGTCTTTAAATTGTTCACTGTCTTTTAAGGCAATTTTGATGTAAAAAAAATTGTTTTTCCCACAGCCCAGACACTTAACGGCATTTTCCTCCATTGCCCCTGGTCTTTGTCTTGGTGCTACACATGTTGCTACATGTATAGAAATTTGTAATTTCCGAATAGAGGGGCCCTTTTCTAAAAGAAAATGCCTTTGCTCCTTCAAAATTGAAGCATCGAGTCTGTTTCCTACATTCTCAATCAATCCATCAAAAAATCAATCAAAGCAATTTATATAGCGCTGGTATCCATTATAAGTGTTCCAAGGCGATTTGACAAAACAGTATCACATGAAAATGCTTGAAGAGTCCAAATGACTATTTCAGTCTCTTCTTGAAAAAATGTACGTATTTGGCAAAGTTTTTATGTGCGTAGGGAGAACGTTCCATAATAAAGGTGCCACACTGGAAAAAGCGCAGCGGCCGTAAGTTTTCATTTGGGAATGCAGAGAGGAAGCTTTCTAGACGAACGTAGGATGAGGGAAGAAGACTGATCTGGTATAAGATCGCTGATATGTTGGGGATCAAGTCCATCGATGCCTCTGTAACTTTGCGACAGTTTACTTTTGCTACTCTCTGTTTGTGTAAAAAGGAGACAACAATCTCCAGTGACTCAGTGACTGGAGGCTTTCATTTTAAAAGTCAATCGCAACAGATTTCCCCAGACTTCAGTTTTATTTATTTTCTTGATGTAGTGTGTTACTGTAGGTCTTTTCAAAAGGTTATGCTCTTTTGGTGATGTGACATCAACTGCGCTGACCTCAGCTCCCAGACAAGCCATTCAGCATCGGGACCTACGTTTCATTTTAGTCAAGCGGAACAATAAAGCAACCAAAAAAAAATCATAAAATGAAATACAATTTGTAAAAAAGTCTAAGCAATGACGTTGAGGGAGGTTGGGAATTGCAATCCATTGACAAAATGGACTTTGGAAATGGGGTTTAAAGATAAAATAAGCTAAAGTTGCTTACTTTAATAATGCCATGACCCCGGGCCAGCTGGAGTAAATGCTGGTTTGATCTTGAGGGGACTGAAGGGAGGGAACACCTCTGCTGCTCCCATCTGGAAAAGAATCTCATCTGTTTCTTCGTTTGCGACCTGATCCCCAACTGTCTACCTGTCACTCATCAGTTACTTTACACCTCCTGTCATCAGAAGGTTTTTATTGCTTGCCCGGGTCTCAGGATAGTCACAGGTAGATATTTTACCCTCTAGGTCTACTCGGGTTTATTCCGTTTATGGGGTGGATTGATCAAGAATATGGGTACTGTGTACCCCCCTGAGTGACTGGCTGTCCTGGACCTGGGAGAGTATGCTGCGTACATATTGAAACTTGTTGGGTATCAATAACCCCCTTGTTAATTACACTGAATACTCTACGAATATTCAGACTCCCGTCTCATGATACAGTTTTGCTCGGATTCAATTATTAAACAAGTTTGAAAGATTTGATTAGGTTTCCTACACAGGTAAGCCGGTATGTGCATTGAATAGGTCTCAGTCTTTTTATTAAACGCCTGGAGCAATTTTAGCCACCTGAAGCTCATTTCAGTTTAAAACAACTGTTACAAATTAATTTAGAAAAACATTAATGAATAGACAATTGCCATTTCAAAGAATGCAAATAATAATTTGAGTGAATTATATGGGGATCTTGAGCAGCAATATCAAAACACCCTAAACTTTTTAAGTTTTATGTAAGAGCTATTTCATGAAAATCTGAATTCAAGAAAATAAAGTAATTTGCCTCGGAAATTTTTAATGGGACGACATTAGTAGAGCTTCTCACAGGTAAGATTAAAATTAGTGGTGTAAGAAAAGATGATCTGCCGAGAATATGATCCCTCTTGTATTAAGGGTTCTCCCCAACCACACGCAAATTGCGGCCGATTTGAAGGGATTAAAAGTTTGTAATGTTAAAAGATTTTTTAAAACTTCAGATCAAATTCTTAAAAATCATTAAGATAAAACCATTTAGAATGTTCCACATTGCACAATAGGGCTTTTAAAACCAAAAATATACACCAAGTAAATAACCGCCTTACTTCCACATTCTGGGACCAGAATGCCCGACAGTTTTGAAAAACCCTGTATTTCTAAGATGCCATTGTAGTATTTGTAGTATTTATACTAAAAGTAAAAAATCCTCCAGGGGTAGATAATTTCTTGTGAATAAAAGAGAAATTACATTTGTTTAATTCCAAACTCATAACTGCGTCCTTAAGACTGAGTTAATAGGAGGATCTAATAATGGTTTTTCGAGATACATTCCATTTAGAGAAAACTGAAGTCACGTTTTATAACAAAGAAATGACTGTGAAATGATTTGTGTTGTCTGTCTGTAAAATCTCATTATGAGCATGCTGGGTGGACGGATTGGCCTTGCTGATGGCCAATGTTTACTACACCATCAAAAGGCATCCTCCAGAGTGTGGTGATGAAATCACCAATTTAGCTAGTATAGAAGCACATGTCTGTCTCTTCTCCCCCCCCCCCCCCCCCCGAACGAACAGCAATTTATGTCATCACAAGACGGACCTGTTCATTGTGAGCATCCAGATTTGAAGGTGGCGAGCAGTTTGCCAGGCTCATTCCGCGCTGCTAATTGAAATGTGGGGTGCGCAAGATTTGTCATCGTGTCGGATCTTTCTTTTTGCTGAGTAGAGTAGAGTGTAGTGTAAACGGCGTACGGGATGTACTTCTCTTGAGTTCAACCTGGATTAGGCTAGCTCGAGTATTTTCCTTCCTCGTTCACTCAGACTGCAGGACTTGCATCCACAAGGTCGTGGGTTCGAATCCGGCCAAGCTAACTGCTGGTTTTACAATTTGACTAGAATAAACATTGTCGTCTAGTTAGTGAATCACAATTTATTGACTTGTACAAGTCATAATCATGGACAGTAAACCAATGTTTGTATGGGAGAGATTGGCTATTGCCAGGTCTGCATTTTATCTCCTCCTGAGAGTTTTGCTGATTTCCCTTGGTGGGCAGATCATGTTAACA
>CM021531.1:17633030-17644445 GCA_010994315.2 Pisaster ochraceus
GGGGGGGCTGGTTATCCATGCCGCTCTGCATCCCTCATGTCAATGCTTCAACCCAACAATCACCCAGCGCTGCCCTCTGCACAGATACTGTACAGATTTTTAATAATAAAAAACAAAACAAATACTTTATGGATAGATTTCTATGTGTATTAAGTGGAGGTTGCGATGTGCATCCCACTTGCATTGTGCCTTCATACTGTTGTGTATGAGAACATTATCTCGCAGTCAATTCACGACTCCAACAACCCGTCATGCCGATTCCTCATAGAAACAGGATTTTCAGAAGTTTGGTGCACTGAGGCTCGAAGCTAGTCCTGTCTCAATTTCAAACAGATTATCTGAAGAAGGGAAAAAAACACTCTTAAAAAAAAAAATGTCTCGTATAAATGTGATCACATCAAGCTGAAAGCAACACCTAGATGTCAATATTTTTGGAAACGCCAAATGACAAATATTTTTTGAGATATATTTTGAAGCATTTTGATAATAAAGTCAGAAGGCTGGTTCAAAATTGATCACCGGGTGCTTTGTTGGATCTATAACGAATAATTAATGTTTTAAAAAAAGGGACGCTAATTCTCAAAAAGTGTAGGATTTCCTCGAATTTTCTTAAAACAAATGAACTGAATGTCGGCGATATCTGATGTTGAACAATTCAATACACTTGTGATGAAATATTCTAAAATGGGCACAGGGGAAATCAAGGACAACTGTTAACAATGTCAATGGAATGGTTGCTGTGAAGATATATTGATTTTTAACCAGTGCAAAGTTTTGTGCAAGACTTCATGATATAACTTTATTTGTTTTGATGAACAAACAAAAAAACCTTGTTTCTATGATTTTTAGCATGTTTTGAAAATACAGTGTACTCTAATGACTGCCCCAATAATGGAAGCAGTTCGTATTTATTGATTTTTTAAAATTGTTTATTATTTTAACACTTGCATCACAAGTCAACTGTGTCCTGTTTTTGGGAGCATCCACTGTCGTATATTGGATAACATGGTATATAGAACTAGGTTTATGAGAGGTCGTCAAAAGTACGATCCATACATTCAAAGGAATTCAACAATGCCTTGTATATCTTTTGTATTCATAAAAAAAAAAAAAACGGTCAAAGTAGAGATATGGTGTAGATTATAGCAGACCAATTTTTATAGTATCTGTATTTTTAAGCATACCAAGCTCTGGCTGCCTTGTGTTGGCCGATCACGCCAACCGGTTTCACATACCAGGTTTTTTTTTTTTTTTCATACAAGAAAAGGAGAAAAAAAGAAGTTTTGTACAAATTGTTTTTATGAGAATATGCATGATTTTGTGTGTCTGTAAAACTTTCATTAATCATCGTAAACCATTGTTTTTAAGCCATTATGTATAAAGCTGCATTTGTTTCTCGTTTACACGTGGTACTTATTGAAAAACCATTTTGTTGTTATCTGGCATCACCAGAATACACTTCTTGATGCTATTGATTCATTTTATATCAGACATACTGTGGTACACCTTCTCACCTGTAATCACTAAGTGTTGTTGTTGTTGTTGTTGTTTTGGGGTTTTTTGCTTTTATTGATTAACAAGGCTCCTCGTATTGGTCACATGGTATGTACCTCTCATTGTTAAAATCCTCAATCTAGGCCACTCTGGGCACTCTATAAGAATGGTCATAAAGTTGTAGAGCTTGTGAACAACATGAGTGACTAAATCACTGTGAAAGAATGAGCAAAGACACTGCCTTGCTTTACATGTACATCATCATCAGCCCAGCCTCGCTAACTTGGGCAGCGTGCCAACTTTACTTGGGCAGCACGCCGCATCGATACCTCTTGTCACTAACCCCTAGAAAGGAAACACTGAAAAACAATGCTGATTGGCTCACCAATGGTGATTGCTCTGCGCGCACGCTTGTTAAAAACTTTTTGAATGCTTGTGGGGCGCTTAGCATGCGCATGTCAAAATGCAAGTATTTTGATGCATCCACTCAGTTGCTCTATGACTTGACGTCTCTTTTGATCGCGCGCTCTGCATACATCTTTAACACTGAATGGATCAACCACAGGACTAATTAGAATATCCAATGTATTTGAATATTTCAAAGTCACACTTCCAGGGGTTATGATCGAGCAAGGCATTATGGGATAAAAATGGCGCGGCAAGATCGTACACCACTGGGGACAAGGTTGTCATTAGTGGGACTCTCACTGAGTGGTTAGAACCCTGTTTTACAATGCGCTTAAGAAGCTGGGATGCAGACTAATTGATGAACACAAGACTGAGGTTTTACTCGGGGGAACAATTTGATTTAAAAGCAAAAGCGCATTTCGCAAACCAAGAAAGGTTCACACTGTGTGCGCACACTACATTAGATTTGCGCTGTTGCGTCACTCGTCTGCTCCCAAGAACCGCCCGGCAAGCTGGCGTGCCGTTTGCTTTGTTTACGGTAAACAGTGGTTGTGAAATAGAAACTCTGTAAGCAGAGAACTTCTGCTTACAGAGTTTTTATGAAATTGCCCCCCGTTGTTTCACAAAGGGATCATTATGATCACTGCACATAGTCTGAACAGCTGTTTGTAACATACAGAACATAGTATTGTTATTATCATGGTGGCAGTTTTGTATTGTGTTCACATGACAATTATGCCTTATTATTGATACACTACGCTGCGCAAAGTGTATCTGTCACACTTGTCTGTGTTACCGATCGGAAACATTCAATTCATGTTGTGACACCGTCTGTGGGTGTCCAAATGTCATGTTTCCATCGTGAGGTCGATATGTTACCTTCCTCAAAATTGCTTTGTTTCTTTGACAACCACCTTGTCATTTGTAAGTACCTTCGTCGGTGGATGTAAAGTTATTTCAACTCAGTCGTGTATCACACTGCCAAGCTCATTATGTTTGATGTAGGGGCTAGGGTCCTCTGTTTATGAGGCTGTTTCCCAGTATGTAGCCTCTTTTGGGTGGTGCCAAAAGAAGGAATTCCCATCTTTGACAGCAATTTTCACCTACTTTATTGAGCATATTTCAAAAATTCAATTTAATGGTATTCAAGTGTTGATTTTTAAACATAAGTGTTGAAGAAACGATTGCAAATGCATATTTTGTCTTTTTGAGATACTGTAGTTAAAATTTCATATGATTTTACGACAAGTTTTTACTTGTCCATGGGAACGTTTCCTATCAAGTCAATAAACACCCAATTTACATAGACCAACACGTGGACAACAGCAATTTCGGTAACTTGAATTCAAAATAGCATAATAACACTACACTTGGGTTTTGTAAACAAACATTTTTCCATCATGTACGATCATATACTTCACTAAATTATGAAGAGAAAAAGTAATAGTTAAAAAAAAAAGTATAAATAAGTAATTCAACTAATAAGTGAAAAGTGAATAGGTTAAAAACTCCTGTCAAAAAAAGGTTTCCTTCTTTTTGTTCCGGCCCTGTACTCCTTTCCAAGTATTCAAGCTTAATAGAATGTCTTTGACGTTCTTTCCTTACTGATGGAAAACTTAATGATGAAGAGGCTGCTCTCATCACAGCTTAACTACACTTGACGTTTATTTAAGTAAGGCTGTTTTTTTAAGCATCCCCAGACCATCTTTATCTCTAATTGCAAAATTGTGCAGTCAAAAAATTCCTCTTAAAACAGCTGGATGAAATGCCCCTCGTGGACCGCCAGCCAACAAAGTTTCTCTTTCAATCTCTCTCATCTGTTAACTTTTATTGTTTCTGTTTTTATTCTTTTTACAATTTTACTACTTTTGAATCAGTTGGAAGTTGTTTTATTGTTTTTGTATTGCATCCTTCTTCTTCTTGTTGTTTTGGCAAACAAGTACGTTTCTTTAATGGCATATAATTTGACTTTTTACAAGAAGAACAAAATCAAAAGTTTTAATTTTAATTTCATGAAGAAATGAAATTGTAAATTACTTCATTTTAGTTATGGAGATGGGTTCCATTAAACCTTGACAAAAACTATACTTTTAAATGAAAAGATAATTTGCTATCTAAATATCAACACCCTTGTGACACTTGTTAAGCCTTGTTCATATTTGTCGACTTTCTTTAGGTATTATACAGGAATGGTAAGGATAAACAAAATCTCATTGTTTAATTTTAGTCTCAAACTTTACTGATTACCAAGTTAATACTAGAATTTTTTTTCTTTTCTGTGAATTATTTCACTTCAAATGAAGTTAAATTTGGGAAACTATCGGAAACCTAAAAGCAAAACAGCTGATTTTGGTTGTTTTACAACCAAAATTAAGGACAATGTGTTTACATGCTAAAATTTTATGCATGGTATTGCACTATTTTCGCCCGACTCACACAATGGATTAAGCCCAAATTTTCACAGGTGTGTTATTTCATGTATATGGTTGATCACTCAAAACATGAACACTGTCTGCGACTATTTTGTCAGCTCTACCAATCGTGTACAGTGCCTTTAACAGGAGAGTATGAACACATAGAGAAACCCCACTACCTTCATCACCCACTGCCCAAGTTCATGCAAGGTGTCGATCAACTCTGTAAGGTGTACTATTGGGTTTTGTAGTGGCACCCTGTACTCAAACAGCTTGCCTATTAGTTGTTAAAACGGTTGCTTGATTGCTGCTTGCCAGTCCATGACTTAACATCACTGCAATGCAAGCAAGTCATGGGCCGAGCCACAGTGCCTATTATTAAGAGTTCGGTGTCCCACTCGCTGAAGATAAGACACCGCTATCATACCAGTAATAGCCTTCTGCTAGTTTGATTGTCAAACATTTAATCTTCTACTTCTTCTGCTCTTTAATCCTTAATTTTGTTCCCGTCTATCTAAATGGTATGTAGGTCGGTCTTGTGACGACTTCCGAAGATAGCTATATGTGTATTTGCTTTAGCAATTTCTATTTATTCAATTAAACTGCCTCGTTTTGGTTAAGAATTCCGTCCCCAAACAAAGCCATGGCAACATGGACACCTGTGACTAATGGCTGTGGCTTGATCACTACAACTGTTTAATGTTCAGTTTTATTGGTGCATTCAACGGCCGCAGCCAAAGAGCTACAGTAGCTCAATATAGATATTGCACACATTTCAATTGGTCAACAAAAAATATTTATTGGCGAAAGAGTAAATAATCATTCAATGAAAAGGTCAACTCTGGGTTTTTGTTTTGTTTTTTTGTATTCAAAAAGTGCCGATGTCACTGTCATGTTTATCTGCAAGAGCCCCTTCCTATCCAGTTATTTTCTACTCTATTGTTGTTCTTGATAGGCACATATTTAATTGTAAACCAAAACGTAACCCCATGATATGTTGTATAGGGAAATGGTTGTCATCGTTTTACTTTAAAAATGTATAAATATTTTACGCTAGTTGGACTCTGTATTCAAATGCTGGACTCTCCAAGTTCAGTAAAATGTCTAGCTCCCCCATTTTCTTTTAAAGAGCAAACGCTGTACCTCAAAATTTGTCGAATCCTTGATGTTCAATGTTATGAATCATATGGTTGAGGCTTAATGAACGTGACCCAATTTCATTGAGCTGCTTAAGCTGAAAAAAGTAGCTAAGCACAACAAAGTTATGCTTAACAGAATAAGATTACTTAGCCAAAATGTGACATGTACCAAATGTTACTGGTATCCAAATGTAACTGGTATCCTGCTCATGTTTGCTTAATAGCAGAAGAAAGTTAAGCAATATTTTCTACTTGATTAGCTTTTTGAAATTGGAAGCCTGTAAAGACCAAACTAAAGAAAAATCTTGCTTAGCAGAAAGAGGCAACCAGCCAACATTCTATAAAGCTTACATTGTTACAACCAGTGCCCCAATCATTTTTTGCTAAGCAAAGAAATTTGCTAAGCTTTGTTTTACAGCTTTATGAAATTGGTCCCAGATCTAAACAAAAAACTCACCAACTAAACTGGAGAGTTATTGAATAAAAAATACTGCAGTACAAAACAACCTGTAACCAGCCACGTATTCCTCTAAGTTATTGTTATTTAATATCACTTTTGAGTAAATTAATCAAAATACATTGGTTTGGATGTAAACAAAAACAAACAAGGAAAATACATCGATTGTACCAATTGTTGATAGTTTACAAGTAGCAGATAATAACAGGCTTTCCAGTAGGATTTTCATTGAAAGCATTTTTGTGTGTCAAATTTGATTCACTTGTAGCTCCAATTGATCATAGAGATTGACATAGGTGCATGTCATTGCGGCACAACTATGCCAAAATTTCATGGCTCTGCTTACTTCCGAGCTCTGTGCTTATGGCCCGTAGAATTATGTGCTTCACAGGGCTCTGTAAGCGCAGAAATCAATGGTAAGCAGAGCGATAAAATTGGGCCCTGATGGTAGAGTTCATTCATTATGACGCTTGTTCAAGAGAAGGTTAAAGGTCGTGACTTTATGCACTGAATTATTCATGAGAAGTTCAAAGGAGATAGCATCTTTAAGGAGAGATGGAATGGCTCTGTGGATTGTGAGAAGCACGCCAGGGCCGAGTTTCACAAAGAGCTAAGATCGATCTTAAGATGTGTATCAATCTTAATTGCGAAGCAAAGAGCGACGCCACTTTAGAAATCACTATGGCAATATTGACAACTCATTTTAAGATGAATCTAGGTGCTTTGTTAAACTGACGACAGATAACGGTTAATACCTCAGAAATCACTGCTGCATTTGAAGCTGGAACATAATTCTGTCATCATTTCCTTCAAGAGATTGGCCGATAGTGGCAAAGGATACTTTATGACAATCATTCTCGAATGAAAAGTTATAAAGTGTATTTGATTTTTAAAAAAAAATTTTTTTAGTCATTTTATTATAAATTATATGACGCATTTTGTCAAGAAAAATGTCTTGTTGTTTTTGTCTTTGGTTTTTTTTTTTTTTACAATGAAGTGATGCTGATAAAAATTAACAGAAAATAAGAGAAAAATCCAGAGTTTGAAAGAGTTTTATTTTAAAATATTTCTAAGTGATTTAAGTGATAGTTGTGTTCGATACAGTAAAAAGAGATCTGTGGGACAACACAAGGTTGTAAATGCACCAATTGGTGCTTAGTGCCAACATGATTTCACCGATAAATTATACTTAGCACGAAAGGTTACCAGACAAAATGCCATGTGATGTCAAGTATTTTGTTTACTGGTTCCCTGCTAATTTTGCTTGCCAAATAAATTTAAGCACTCATCTTTGCTCTAGGCATAAAATTGGGGCCCTTTGAGTGCCTTATTCTTGTACATTGGAGAGGTTTACATTTCTTGGATAATGTACGTATCTTGGTAAGGTGTAAATTGTAAGCTTCTTGATGGGTGTTTTTAAAATCACGGTTTTGGCTTTGGCTCTTGTTTAGATTTGTGGTTTTCAAGTACGGATAATGCCTCAAAATGGGGGACGAAGTTCAAGCCAAACCAGTGGTTTCTTAAAGGCCCTTTGATAACCTGCACCAAATTTCAACTGCCTGCTACGTCGGGAAAATATTATGCAAAGTGAAAACCCAGGGAACCAGTTTACTACAAGGCATGTCTGCCTGTGTGGTAAAAAAATGTCAAAACGACACCTTATCAATGTGGTTGGTACAAGGGGCATGGAGGACTGCAAAGAAAACAAGCGACAAAAAAACTATCATGTCAATACAAAACACTGATTATGAGATGATTTTAAATATATATTGTATTTATTCTTTGAAAAGTAAAGGCTGCTTGCTTGTATTTCTAGGCATTAACTTAAACAATGGTAAGAGCTTTCACGTCAGTGTCGTCGGCAGAATCAAAATTGCATCCACTTTTGTTAGCAGAATAAAAGGTCCTTATGCGAGTCAGAGAACTGTTCTATAAGATCATTGAACCTAGAAATTGTAAAAAGCAATTTCAATGAACCCTTTTACCCTTCATGTAGAATTTCCATACAAGATTCTACCTCACGATACATGAGGCGAGAAGCAAATGCAATTTGGGTGAGATTTAGAAAGCTAATGGCACTATCCTATTCTGTGGTTTATGAGCTTGCATTTTTATTTCTATTTTTTTGTTGTTTGCTTTTTTTTTTAAGAACGTGGCAAAGATGGTTGCATGGCCCAAAACGACAACAGTTCCGGCAATTTGTGTCTTATTCAAACTTTCTGCCTGCAGAAAAAAAACACTACTAAAATATCTTGTGTTCTTACATGATCAATTGCCACAATAGAAAAAAACGCTTCTGTTTTAAGCCTTAACTCACATTATTTGGATCATGCAACAATCACATTTATTGGGATGATAATTTTTTCTAATATGCCAATGTAGAGAATGAAGTATAATATATGTGAATATGTACTACTTAAATGAACTGCAAAGGATTAAAAACAATTACAATTTGTACCGAAGAATAAATAAATTTTTACAATTATGCCTTGAAAAAAACAAATAATCGCCAATGCTTATTGCACTTTTTGTGGCTTTTTATTTTATGTTAATGTGATGCACTGTGGACAAAATAACTAATAAAAAATAAACATTTACAAAGCTTAACTCAAGCACACAAACTGAGCAAAAATATCTCTTATCGAAGAATCTACAGACACGCAAAGAACAGTTGAACAAAAATGTCATGACCCTTTACAACATGATTGGACCAACTTGATTTGTAAAACATTGTTCAAATGCATCATAAGACAAGCTACACCTTTCACAAAACTCAAAACGTGTTTCCCTTTTCCATTATAACTTTCTACTATCAAATTCACTTCAAATGTATTTATCTGTGAAAAATCTAAAAAAATATATTAAAGTATTTTCGATTATCTGAAATAAGAGTCTTTAGAATTAATCCAGCCATACCAATGATGCAGCTGGACAGCGATTAGTAACAAAACGTGCTAATCTTTTAAATTTACTACAAAATCCCCTATAAAATTCTCATTTAGTTTGTCTTTAATCCTGAAATCATGGCACACCAAAAGGACTGTTCACATCAATAACCTTACAGCAACTACACTGCCACATGAGAGTCGTAAAAATCTTTGCATTCTAATGAACCACTGGCACAGGGTGGAAAAAATACTCATAAATACAGTCAAAAGAAAGACGAGTCATCTGTTCAAAATGTAGCGCAAAAACTACTTTATGATACATATCCTTACTATGAACATGAATGCATTTAGTTAAGCCCAAGTAAAAACAAAACACCAGTTGATCGTTTGTTTTTTTTCAAAAAGAGGAGAATGAGAGCCTTTCTTTATTTTCTAAGGCCGCCAAGCATTCAAAATAAAAATGGCTACCAATTCTTCAGTTTAAAATGACCGCCAGCTTTTTATTTATAGCTATCCTACAAGTAAGTTGAAGTGGATGTAATCAAAACAAAAATACAAAATTTCTTGAAATTTACTTCCTGTCAGTAGATAACACGAATGATCTGGAGTAACCCAATGTCATGTAGTGCACAATGATCGTTGTGTGCACAAAGAGCAAGGCAGGCTGGTAACAAAATAGTGTGGCGAGAACGATGTAGAAGCCAAAATACATGAAAATTTAGTCCTTTTTTGCGCTAATGTCATGTTGTGCCTACAATCATCGTGTGCACAGAGAGCAAGGCAGGCTAGTAAAAAAAATAGTGTCAAAAATGATGTAGTAGTCTAAACTACCAGGAAATGAAATCAATCATTAAAAGAATGTGTCAAGATGAAGCCAAAATACATTTAAGAAAATAGTCTTTTTTGGGATGGAATAAAAACTCATTTGAAAAAGGATGCGGCGTCAAACTGGGAATGTAGGCTGGGACGATCAACTGGTACTTTGCTTTTACTTGGCCTAATCTCATGAAGCATAACATGAATTTTTGTGAAACGTAAAAATGATTGTGAACGGACACTGTCTTAAAGCCTCTATAATGACTACATGACTTTGTATGTAATAATGTTATTGCACATGATCACTCACTCCATCAGTTTGCCTTCTACTGACCGCTCTTGAGGTTGTCAAACATCCTGAGACGATGAGCTTGTCACCTGACGAGGTTTGATTCGCGACAATGGGAAGCTGGATTTGACTACAATAAAAGACAAAATAAGGTAAAATCCTTAGTTACACTGCAGGTCAACGATCACTTTAACATTACAATTGTTTTTTCTTTGTTTCAATTTTTCTGAAGATTACCAAATGCAAGGGTGTTGTGGCCGAGTGGTTGAGAGCACTGGACTCAAGCTCTGGTGTTTCTGATCAGCAGAGTGTGTGTTCGAGTCGCGGTCTTGACACTTGTATCCTTGAGCAAGATACTATACCATTTGCATCACGGTGAGTGCCTATTCAATTTTCTCACACGACAACACCAAATCCTGGAGCTAATTATGAGAACTGTTGTTGTCTTTCCTTTGTCAAGACAGGGTTTCATTGTGGCAGCAGCATTTTCAAAGGAGAACAATTCTTTAGGATTCAACGTGAAGTGGTTAAGTAAGAATCGGCTTAGATCTGTCTTACCAACGGGAAGAGTGAGCTTGGATGTCAGGGCTACTATGGGCTCCATCAACACCTTCCTGTTAGCTACCGTCACTTCATAAAGGGCGACTGATGAAAAAAAAGGACAAGTGACAGAAATCAGTTGGAGGGTAAAGGGAAATATTTACAGGAAATATCTGTCTAAAAAAAATTTTATTCTTCAATTTTCTACGAACACAACTTGGTTGAAGATGATGATTTTAACAAAACAAATGTTTCTAAAGAATTAAATGTCATCATGTATTTGTATACATTGAGAAACTTTATTCAACCACAATTATAACCCCTCAGGGCCTTATCTTGTTGACTTGAAACGACAAACCTTACATGTAAAAAAGGACTCTTGCCTGAGCAAAAAGATCGTTTCCAAGAAAGCTGTAGTTTGTATCCATATTAACCCTGCATATCCCATCTAACCAGCATTAACAGACAAAGATATAATGTTTCAAATGCTGGTAAAATAAAACAGGTTTGCTGGAAAGGAATTTATTAAACTTGAAGTGGAAGGATCCCAAATACCAACTAACAAGTCCCGCTCAGTCAAATTTTCTTTGTTCAAACCCAAATTATTTAAAATTTACCCCGTCAGTTTCCTTTGTGGTTTATTCAATGATATTTAATATTAAAAAGTCGCATCCCCTTAAGATAATCCTTTGGCTGCCGCTTCCCAGATTGTATCGTAAACTTGGTTGTGATCCCTGGCTACACGGCAGCATACAGTTGAGTGGCTTCTGACTGGCACCCCGATAAAGATATTGACTAATAAGAAGACCGCCAACACAGGGCTGGATAGCTCAGTTGATAGAGGGCCAGTACATTAATCCGGAGGTTGCAGGTTCAAGTCCTGCTCCAGTAATTTTTTCTTTGTTCTAACCCTATATAACCCTAACCCCCTAACACTAACCCTATATAAACCTAACCCTAACCATACTTA
>CM021531.1:17647933-17664062 GCA_010994315.2 Pisaster ochraceus
AGTGTTATGGCAAATAACATAAGGAAAATTTGCCTAACATAAAAAAATACTTCACACAGGAAACGAATGTGTCCGGAAATTAGGCAAGAAAGTTTCTGCTCATGTTGTTGTTCAGTACTTACGTTACCGAGGACGTGGTTCCCGAATATTGCCTGCTCAAGCATTGCTGTCTTGCCGACGCAGGTACTCCCACAGACAACAACCTTGCAGGTCTTTCCCATTTTTGTCAAGCCGTTGATCAACCTCAAGTGAGGAAAATTACACACTGACTTTCATTTTGACAATTTTGTTAGTCAACAACCGGACCAAAATAACATTCTACCAAGAGAGGGCGCACTATATATTATTAGTTAGCAAACATTTTTCCCAAATCAAACTCTTGAAAGCAAACCTATTTATTTATTGTAAGCAATTGGCTCACTATTTTGGAGTATTATCAAGCCAATTGGATAAAAAGTAGGTTTTTTTTTACACCCATTACTGTTGCTTTAAAAAAAATAATTAACTACTCAGCGGGTTGCTTTGTGGAGTTATAAATGAATAACATTCAATCATACACTTTTTATAAATTTGGGGGCATAATAAATACAATATGCAAACTCGATGGTAGTATTATATTTTGTACCCTTAACACAAGGCGCTTGTTTCAGGTCTACTCTTTAGTTCAAACCCCTGCCCGACCTCACACACATACATACATTTATAGACCTGGTAAATAAAAAACTTCTCTGTTCTTCTATTGAGGACCTGTTGCTCCCATTGAATGGGTAGACAACCCCGCCCCCCCCCCCAGCTTCTCTATTAGTTGACATCCTAATACAATGAATCACATTGCACCGTTCACCAATCACCGACTAAACCAGATTAGATAACAGATAACAGGTGCTCCATTAACCATTGTTTAGAGCAGTAAACCATCATTTTCAACTCCTCAAATCAATAGCTTTGCGAAGAATACATTTACTTCAACCAACAACTAAGACACAGGTGCATTTTCATTCAATATTAAACTTTTGTTCTTTTTTCTGGAAAGTTTAATTAAACAAAATTAGGTCATGTAGTTGTTGTTGTTGGGTTTTTTAAAACATCTTTTGCTATATGAGACTGACATCATTTGAACGCCCAAATAAATCTTGAATCAAATTTGTATTAAAATATTCCAAACCAATTCTTATTCGAGAACGACGCAATAATTGGTTAAGCGCTTGCTCAAGGACAAAAGTGTCAATACAGGGTCTCAAACACACTCTCTGCAGATAAGGTCCCGATGTCGTGGCACAACTTACCGCAGAATTCTGCGCTTATGGCGCCCCGTAAAGTATGTGATTCTGTAAACCAAAAGCCTAGAATTCCGCCGTAAGCATTGGCGTGAAATTGGGCCCTTAACAAAAGAGCCTAAAGCAAGTGCGCTAAACTGCTCGGCCACGACACGTCGTTAACAGTCTTCAACAAGACTCTGGGATAAATACTTCGGAAATGAACGACTCAAAACAACACAACAGCGTTATCATTTGACTAATAAAGATTTTATTTCATATAAATAAGTAGATCAAACAGATCCAGATGATCATGGATGCGACCTTGTGAACCCAATTATATTAGAATTATATACAGACACTTTCAGGAAATATATTTTCATTATACATAAAAACTACATATACAAACCATCATCTAATTCAAATATTCATCAATTAAAAACATCAAAAATGGGGAAGTCAAAACAATTATTGGAATAATAGTCGGAGAAATAAGTTTGTACAATTGTTCTTTACAAATAGTATACACATACCAGGTTTCAAACATAATCAACTACAAATTAAAATTCCACTTTTACAAAAGGAAGGTAACATTTGGTCGTTACCTCACATTGGATCATTGGTAATGAGAGCATACCCAACTAGTTTGACCAGCAGTTACGTTTTACAAAATTAAAACCCTTTAAGTCCAGCTTTGGGTCTCCAGCGCCAATATTATGAAATCTTTCCTTTTGTGATCCTGCTTTTCATAGAAAATCCCCCCCATCACACGCCTTGAGTAGCCTGACTACCGGCCTTGCCATGGCCAATTAAAAACCACCAAATGTCTACCTGGTCCATACCCGGCCAGTGTAGACAACGACTATAAAACATAAACAACAACAACTAATGGATACCAGGGTTACTCAAGAATTATTTTGAGATGGCACAGTTTCTGTTTAATGAAAGATTTCTTTAACAATTAAAATCAAATTGAAAATATCATCCACTTCCACATCCTAAAATTTCAATCAATCTTCGCCAGTGCTAAGGTTAATTAATACACAAAAGTAAATGACAGACAGAGATGGTAGTAACTGTTGCATGTCACACACAGGGTTCCATCTTCATAAAAAGCTGTTTAGCAGGAAATACTGTTCAGCAGGAAATGAGTGGGGCACCGGTGGCAACAATGGAAACTTCACACGGAATGTTGGCTGGTGACCTGTTTCAGCCCAGCAAGATTTGTCGGTGCTTAACTGGTTTTGTGCGCTTACAGGCTTAATGAAACTCCACCCAGGCAGCAGTGGTACCTAGATGAATTTAATTCAAATAATAACTCTCAGATGAACTCAAAATAATTGTCAGCACACATTCTCCCCTCTGATACTGGTTTATGCGGATACACAGTTCTACATTTATAGAATGAAAATGTTCTTTTTAATTTAAATATAGACCTAAATATAGGGGAAGACGGGGTACAATACAGAAACCAAATTAAGTAATTTACTCATTATGTGATCTTTCCGACAATAAAGTATTTATTTTTGACGAGTTTTGAGAGTGTCCTACTTGCATGATTAAACCAATGCTTCCATCATATTGAGGCTCAAGAGGCAAAACTCAACCATGTATTGTACTGAAATTTGCGCCGTCAGTCAATGAATGTGATTTCTTGTAACAAATCAATCTGAACTGACAGTAGATTTCACAGAGTTCAATATTGTACCTTACCTGCTAAATGTCAGGTCTGAAATTTCAACTTTGCGAGGACAAGGCCATTTTGATTTTCCAAAAGGGCACTACCTTTGGAAAATGTTAAAGTCAATGGGAAACTTTTGAAGGGGCACCAAGGCCAAGACTAGGGGCAACAGAGACCATGACCTCCTTGGCCTCCGTGTGATTCCAGGCCTGAAATGTTATTCAAATGTATATTTCATTGTGACATTAATCTACATGGAAATTCACAAAAAAAGGAAATACATTTTTAAAAAGACAACTCATAATAATAACTTTCAGGTTATCGTTGTGATTGGTCAGAGCTCTTTCAAGAAATGGCACTGATTGGTTCAGTACCTCTTGAACAATGAGCCTGATTGGGTCGGGAGTCTAGACGCAACACCTGCTAGGGAGACTATAGACGGTGTAAAGTCGGCCGTGTAAAGTCGGCCATCTTTACGGGCCATTAATAGTTAATTTTCTTAATGCATGAATTACAGTACATCAAATTTGCCCTTATTTTGCATTTCACAAAACTTAATTTACTAGACATTGGTTGTAGGCGTGCAGGTATAATATTTGATTGTATTTCTAGCCATCGCAGATTAGTAACAAAATTGTCTGACCAACGTTTGCCCTTGACTGTTTCAGTGAACCAGCCAGGGGACCAGCTAGCAGTCACTTCACTAGTCCCCCAGCTTTAATGGCCCATATTTCAAATGAAACCCTGATGGATGGTCACTGAAACAATTGGCTGCCCAGACAAAATTTGAATGCTTTAAGATGCAGCTTAAAACCAAAACCCAAGCTGCCCGTAAAGATGGCGTCTACCGTCTAACTATTGGGATTCTATTGAGCTGATTTAATGGGTTCTGTTTACCGTTCATGCAATTTTGAGTATGTATGTGATATTACAAATGATGCCATCGAGTTTCTAATACCTCTCCCAACAGTCAAAAACCCCAGAGCACTGAAATCATTGGTCAACAGCCTGACTTCTGAAGGTAACATTCCTAATTGGCCAATTTACCTTGAAGCAAAGTTTCTGATTAGTCACTGCATTAGGAGTCTGTGATTGGTCAGAGCTGAACAGGAAATGAATCCAATTGGTTCACCTTGGAAGCAACGTTCTTAATTAGTCATCACACCCGACGTCGGGAAGCGACTGCCCTGGTTGGTCAATGTTTTTAAAGAAGATAGAGTATTCAATTGTCCCGTTCACCTTGAGGCAGACTTTCATACTAGTCATAAGACACTGGCTGTAATTGGCCAGCTCTCTACCACAGGCTATGTATCTAATTGGTTAGTCCACCTTGATGCAGGATCATCATGAGGCAATTGTATCCCAGGAATAAATCACAGGTATGGGCTCGGTTGGTTATTGACTGATTGCTCCTAAACAACAAAGCCAAGAGTGTTTTTGTTCACAATGGTTTTTTTTCAAATTTAAAATCATATTTTGTTTATGGGTAATTAAAACCGTGGTAACCTCATCATCAATTCATCATACCAATATCAAAAAACACCGTAATTTTTGGAAAAATTTTCCACAACCAGTTAGAAAAAATGTAGCAATTTGGGTGTAGAAGTTATTATGGTCCATGTTCACATGTCACTATCAAATAACAACCGTATCAAGATTAGTGGGTTAAGTTTTATTACAATGAAGTAAGCATGGCCAGCCATACCAGAGTTTTAAGATTCACCAAACATTCCACGCAACTCAGTAGACATCTACCGAATCTTACTGTCGTGTCTTGTTCTACGCAACGAGCCCCCTGGAAGATCCGCGTCGCCAATCTGCCTCTGGGAGTTCGCCAATGCCGTAGTCCGATTAAAATCAATCATGGCGTACGTGTCCGTCCTGCGACTGGATCCCTCCGAGTTCAGACTAGCCGGGGTTTTCGGTGGCGAGCTCGTCATACTTGAGCTGCGACTCTGACGAGGCTGGACAATTGGCGTACACCCAGCGGCATCCATCGTCTCTAAATCCAGATCGGCGTAGTTCATGCGCCCCTTCGGCACCGGCTGGAGGACAACGTTCGTAGCTCCATTGAAAACGGTCGGTCTGATTCCCACCTCCGACAACACATCCAGATTAGCGTAGCTGTGTTCACTCACGGGGGACCGGTTTCCCCCAACGCTGCCATCGAAGATGAACTCGGACCCGGCACTTCCCTTGCTCGATGATGTACTGCACGGCGATCGCAAATCACAGCAAAAGACAAAGTTGTTGTGGGGGAGCTCCCCTACTGTGTCCAAGTTGGCGTAGTAACTACTACTTCCCGACGTGCGACTGCTAGGCGTCATAAGAGAGGACATGCTCATGGGGCTGGTTACCGACCCTGGGGATGCATTGTTGGTAGTACAATCATGACTACTAGTCTCAGAGGAACACACGGCAGTGTCCGGTAACGAGATCACATTTGCATTGCTATTTAAGTTCAGACCGCCGTTCTTCAGCGGCGCTGTATTGCCGTTCACAATGTCCTGAACTGAAGACGGTTTCATGTAGTAGGGCTCGGGGAGGATCGCCAGCGTCCGTGCTGCCACCGATGACGGTAACCTGATGCTGTCCATGTTACCGTTGACGTCATTCTGCACCTGGGTCAACGTTTCAGTGTCTGTGACCGTCAGCTGGGTCAAGTCTTCATCGATATCATGTTTGAGACGAGCGTAGTTGACATTGGGATCCTCTTCTTCTGAAGACGGTCTACTCTCCTCACTCACCTGAGGTAACAAGGAAGCCATAACTGAAGAAGAGTCAACCTGTAATAGTGAATAAGAAATACAAATCAGCTGCACTCAAATACTGGAGCTCAAAACATCACGTGGGCAGTTAGGCAAGAAAAATTGAGATGATCTGTTTATGTCGCCCAAGGAAATGAAGTACAGACTAATAAAAAGGCAACCAAACACTGACAGAAAAAGGACGATGGGGGTAGATAAAAAAGCAGGTGATATGGAATTGATAATATCTGGGCCAGAAGGGGTGCAGACAGTAAAATAATTAGAATAAAAAATAATTTGATGTGAATAGTACGGGCTAACCGTACTCGTCTTGAAGTCAACACAGCTATGATATTGACTCTTATCTTCAAGCAAACTTGAATCCCCAATTCTGATTGGTCAATTTACGGCAACAGTGTAATATTAAACCATTATTGCACGGTCCATATCACACCCTTTGTATTGTGATGTTCTAACTACGCGTATTGCGCTGTTCTAACCTGCGCGGCAAGTTTGCCTGATAATAAATTCGTTATCACACATGCTCGTGGAGTATGGAAAAATACATGGCATATGGGACATCGAAGCACTGTATTTTTCTGTATTCCACTCGCGTTTGTGTAATAATTAATAATGAATTTTAAGACAGCATGGTTGTGTTTCTTTATTGTTCACTTATTGCATTTTCTTGAGGAGACTCTAAAATATCCATTAATCATTGGACCTATGGATTTATCATGTTGGTCCTTCTTGATGGGAATGTTTCTTTATTTTTCCACTTACAGCATCTTCTTGAGGAGACTCTGGAATATCAGCAAAGGAGTTTGCATTGATGTAATGCACTGACGTCCCCGGTGATGACGGACTCTGCCCTCCCGAGGCCGTCGTCGATGTCGACAGTGACCGACCTGTGAACGTAGCCAGACCGTACGTACTTCCCGAAGCAATACTCCCGTTGTCTGTAAAGTGGGAGGGGCCGGCCGAGAAGGGGGACAATGCCGGGGATGTGGTTTCTGTCGGCGTTGTTCCGTTTTCAGAGGACGCCGAGTAGCTGCCGTAGCGGCTCGTACCTCCGCACGCCTGGGCGTTTTCCTGGACGTTACGAAACAGGAACTCCGCTCGCTTACATTTGAACGCATAGATACCTGAAGAACAAAGGAGAAAGAAAAAAATACTGACCAGTTAATATCTCAGCTTAAACAATAACAATCTTTGTTCCAAACTTAGCAGTTACATTCAAACCTACTTTGTTTTGTACATTACTACAGTTACAAGTTACCTAAACTTGAATTTAAACATCTCTTACATGAACTATAGCACCAATCAATCAACAAGCCATTTGCAGGTTACGATCTGAATAACGTCTGGTACAACAACTTGCTTAGTCACAAATTACCACTTACATTTGATATTCTCAGACAGTTGCTACATGTATGTCACATGATTCAGGCAAGCTTTCGCGTAGTTACACAAGAGACGGCCAACACCCATACACAACTTTGAACGAAGAGCAGGAATGTGTATGGCATAACCGTGCCAGGATTTGCTCATCTGGAGGTTGCTGTACAAAAGCTTGCCTCGGACCGTTTGACATAGAAACTGTCTCTATAGTCTGAGGAGTTCAAACAGTAACTTGTGACTGGGCAAATCATTGTACTAGACAGTATTCAAATCAATCTCTCTAATGGCTTATTGCCAAGTATTTTATCTTCGCGTATGTTTAGGTTATCTGTGGCTACATTCTACCAGTTGAGAGACTGATTGGGATTGTGATGGCACGTGCTGCGCTGTAACTACATTGCACAGTAATGTACGGAGCAAAACTACCGCCCATGTACAGTCAGGCATGCAACTTTGCAACTGTGGAGAAACAAGGAGTAAATAGCCAACCACACCAAACTTTGAACAGTGTTTTCAGCTTTCTATGGCAATATTATTGCAGACAAAAAAGGATAGAAATTAGCTGATGAGCTGAAAATGTCCGTATAGTTAGAAATGTCAAAAATTTTAAATATTTGTTACCTTTTTCTTTCACTACAACTGTACCTTGCAGCTCACTAACCCTTGCAAAACTACTATCCCAAACTGTATATTTTTATTTGTTTAACATCTCCTTTTTTTGAGGTTTACAACCTCGGTAATACAGTTGTCTATGAAACCTTATGAAACATTTGGTGCTCGATATTGAGCATGGTGTACACCTCCCACCCCCACCCCACCCAATTGTGGAATCAATGTGTGCTTGGAGGGGGAGGGGGAGGGGGTACTTCTGTACAAGAAGAAAATAGAGGTTAAAGTATTGGAACATGGGGGGGTAGGTAGATACCCTCAGCCCTATATCAGACATGGTATACTATTATGGAAACCCACTCAATTTTAAAGCTACAATTAGACAAGCTTTACCAGTGGCCTCTGCCTACCGCTAACAAAACTAACCTGGCCCCGTTGCACATCGCCGTCCGCTCTCGAACGAGAATAACTTCTTGTCAAATCCGTACCGCCTCAGGCTCCTCAAGGGCCACTTGATGGGGTCTTTTCCTCTCTGATGTAGAATGATGTCACTCTTGGTGACCTCGATTACAGCACGCCTGACCTCGGACCCTTTATCATCAACGTTACGCACCTAGAAATATAGGAAGATAGACAAGCTTTGTGTTACGGAGGCAGGACAATTAGATAAGAGAAAAATCAGATTATTTTTTCAGATGTATGACTAACCCAACGAAGTGATGTTGATAATGTTAACTATGCAACTTAAATACTTTTGGTAATTGTCAAAGACTAGTATCCTCACTTGGTGCATCCAACATATGCATAAAATAACAAACCTGTAAACAATTTTTGGCTCGACTGGTCATCAAAATTGCAAGAAATTATTGAAAGAAAAAAATACCATTGTTGCATAAATTTGTGTGCTTTCAGATGCCTGAGAAAGGCTTTATGCCTCAAGCCTTCCTCAGATTTAAATTTTGAGGTACAAAATTACCTCTTTCTCTAAAACTACATTACTTCAAATGGGGGTTCATTTCTACCATTATTTAAAATATTAACAGCTCTCCAGTGCTCTTTACCAAGTAAGATTTTATGGTCGTTAACTTGTGGAGTAATTACCCAAAGTACACCCTACCTTTAAACATGTTTCCAGTGGAATTTTTATGCCAGTCATTTTGGGCTTAGTTTACTTGCAGCAATCAAGATGAGCAATGATTTAAATTAATTGCTTAAATTTTCTCGACTCAGTGATGATACAAATGACCTCTTTCTATCAATGAATTTTCAATCTGAAACCAATTATGATTTGTTTGGACAATCGCCAAAACCTTTTTCTTAAAACCTAAAACCCACACATATAATATTTTTAAAAAAAATTTTTTTAAACGTTCAATTTGGTATAGGCCTTGATCCCCCTCTTAGACAGTCTGGTTTTGAGTGTCTCAGGAAACGTTGCATTTCCCTCCAGAAGGAAAATTCAAGGCCCATGTTCTTAAATCACAGTCTAGACTTGTATCATTCCATACTACTTGATATTTCAAATAAAAAGTCGCATCCTCTTAAGGTGATCCCTCTGCTGCCGCTTCCCAGGCTGTCTCGTAAACTTGGGGTGTGATCGCTGGCTGTGCGACAGTTACAGGTTGAATGGCTTCTGACTGGCATCCCCCCCCCTCCGACAAAGTTATTGACAAAATAGAGAGACTGCCAACATTACGGCTAGATAGCTTAGTTGGTAGAGTGCCGGCACGTTAATCCGGAAGGTCGCAGGCTTAAGTCCTGCTTTAGTTAAATTTCTTTGTTCAACCCCAAATTATTCCCTTAGAAGATGCGCATAGATACTGAACATCTGGATTCCATATTTAGGGATGGCAGTTATTTCTGACCAAAAAGAGGTACGTTGAAGTGACGGCATTTTTTCAGTCTATTTCTTAATAACCGGTTGTAGTTCAATCCAAACGGCATTGAATTTTGGCATTTGACTGCAATGCACAAATTCCTCTTTGGAATGTTATTGACATCCAATGAAGTCACCTTACAATTTTTCCCGCTGAAAGAGTATCAAATAAAATGAAATTTTAGACTATTTCAAGGACCCTATCCATTGAAAAATGAGCACATCACAGAACTGAATTTGACCTTGCAGACCCTCTCTTTACACAGTCTCTAGTTTCTTACCTTGAACATGTTCTGTGCCAATTTTACATCTTTGGGACGAATACAAGGCTGTTGATTGCCCATGTTGGTCTTTTCTAGTTAGTTCCCAGTAAGCAAGAAATCTAGTGAGAGTAAAAGAACAAATCAAAAATGTTAATTATTGCATATTTTCTTCCCTCTACCCCCCATCTCCTTCATTGTACACCCCTTGCTGTTTCTGCCCTCTCTCTCTTTTCATTTATTTCCACTGCTTCTGTTACACTAGAATACCTGTTTATGTGTGTTGTGTTGTCATTTACCCTTCGAAACGTCGGGCCATTAACTATTTCTTGCAGCTTTCCAGTTCATTACAAAAAGTCCCCATGTGAACATGTCCGAATAATTTGACCTTGCATCATTTCTGAATAAGCTTGATATCAATTGATTTAGATAGCATGAATTCACATTTTACAATATGAAAGTTTAAAGGAATTATACAGTCCTGAGTTATATTCAAGAAAACTGTATCTGAAAATCTCAACAAACACAAACTTCTGATTTCGGTTGTTACAACCAAAATTAAGGACAGTGTGTTTACATGCTGAAAAATTTGCATGTTTTTTTTTTACTATTTTCTCCTGACTCACACAACGAATTATGCCCAAATTTTCACAGGTTTGTTATTTCATGTAAGCGGTTGATCGCAAAACATGAACACTGTCTGCGACATTCTTGTCAGCTTTACCAATCCTGTATTTATACCTTTAACATTGTGGATGTACGCACGCCTTTTCAACATGTTAAATACAAGTCTGAACATGCACACAGGCAGAAGGACATGCTTTATGAATTGTACATGTCCACGAAAGTAAATGTGAATGACTGTAGTCTATACACACCCATTTAAAGTGCACAACACTGGTAAGATCGCGACAATATAAATGTTCACAGAAGTATGCATATACTTACACGGTAATAAGTAAAAAAGGATGGTCATGATGGGGGAAACTGCCCTTGAAATATTTTTCCTTGAAATTCTTTAGTTTTTTATAAAATGAGTCAAACAAAAAACAAGTTCTGATCTCGCGAGTCCAAAACCACATGTTTAAAATATAAATTGTACTATGAGGTTTTTTTCCCTCAAAATTTGTTCCTGTTACTCTGATGACCGAGCGACCTCACACTTTCACACAGGGCTGTTTGTTATTTCATGTCTATGTTGGGTCAAAAATAAAGTGGGGATACTGGGCCCAATTTCATGGCTCTGCTTACTGCCGAATTCTCCGCTTACAGTCACCATTCTCCGCTCACTGTGCAAGCGCCAAATTTCTGCGCTAGCTGTGTAAAGCGAAGAATGCCTAGTAACCTGGAGTACGCAAGGGCACAAGCTAAAATTCCTTGCTTACCCGTGAAATACGCTTGACGTAAGCGTGTAATTCCCTGCTTCCGTAAGCACTGATTCTTTGCTTACGGTAAGCAGAGCCATGAAATTGGTCCCTGTTCTTTGGCAACTACCAATGTTGCCCACGTGCTTTAAACAACAGAGAAAAGAATGAACGAGTCTATAACATAAGTACCATTTAACATGAAAACAATTTGGTTTTAATTTTTAAAGTGAACTGGAGACTTGACTCATTTAATAATCCTAAATGTAAAACTATTTCTATATTTCTCTGCATTTGTTTAATTATTCATAATGGCACATGAGTCACCACTAAAAAATATTTTACCCCTCAGTGGAGCCATACACACTTCTATTCCTATTTCCTACTCCCTCCTCATCATCATTATCCTGCCGATCAGAGAGAACATCCGAAGAGAAATTGACTATTCCGCAAACTGAATTTTTCCGAGAACCCAAAATGAGGATGATTGTTTCAATGTCCTTGAATGACCGATGTACAGCCCACACACTCTGCCAACTCACTACATAATGTACACCTTTATGTTTCTCTCACGCAACAAGGTTTTACTCAGGCCAGCAAGAGGGAGGCGTACGGGAAATACAGTTATTTCAATGAGAAAAAAAGGGTTTATCCATTGATTAGAAAATATAAATACTAGGAATTTTTGTATGAGGCAACAAGGCTAGATTGGGCTAGATAAGGGCAATCAAGGGTTCCCATCAAATTTATAGAAGAGCCCAGTATAAATTGTACAGTTCTTAAAAGGATAGCACTTTATTACACCAGAGAGCTTGGCAAATTGCTCACTTTTTTTTACAAGGCATGCGAAGCTAATTTGAAATAAAAGAACCATTTATTAACATAGGAATTGCGTGGAGGCCATGGCTGTTGTTGCCCTGGTCTTGGCCTATGTGCCCCTTTAGAAGTTTCCCATAGACTTTAAGAATTCCCAATGGAAGTGTCCTTTGAAAAATGAAAATGGCCTTGCCCTCTCAAAGATGAAATTCCAGGTCTGTAAAGAGAAGGGTTTGACAGCCCTCCCTAAAACACACACACGTTTACCGCCCGAGCTCAAAGACTTTGCGTTCACAAAATGTGCCCACCAAATTGTGATACATGTACTTACATATTCAGAAACTCCTTCAACCCTAATGTGGAACTCTAATGTGGGACTCTGCATGTGGCCAAATGTTAACACTCAGTTGTGAGATCTAAACTCTCCTACCAGCAAATGACTAGCCAAAGCATCTGTGAAAAGCCTTTTAAAACCATCACTGCCGGACTAATAGCTGAAGAATCCACCTGTCTGAGCTTCGGACTGAGTACGGTGCACATTTCAGCCCAAATCCTCCGTAAATCCACTATTGATGCTCAACATTAACCTAATTCAATTAACGAATGCACCACAAAGGGAGATTACACACTTTCTAGCCGTAATCCACATGTTCCAATACAGCATTCGCTAAGCCGTACTTCTTCCATGGTCCGACAAAAAAAAAAACTAAGTTGAAAACAAGGCCCTTAAGGATTGAACATCCTGTGTTCTCATCATTGGAGTATGTAGCTCTTGCCACCCCGCCATACTTTAAGAGATTATCTCTTCACCCTCTTCTCCCCTCACCCCCTCTCTATTCAACTTCACCATCTTTGTCTTTATAGCATACTACTAGGGTGGCCCTGCATTGAGCTCTTCAAGAAGCGACCACGGTGAGAGTCTTGGAATCAATGGAAACCACGCAGCGTGCAGCCCCCGGTGTGTTTGAAGTTCTAAAAGCACAGGCTCATTGCAAACAAAGTGTCAATTTGTTCAGCGGGAACAGCTACAAGCGTGCGCTTGAAAGCAATCATTAACTCTGAAAACCTCTTGCGGTAAGTTTTTTTTGCACTTCGTGGAGCTGGACAAGGTAAATTTAAAGACTGCAGGATGGGAAAGAGGGGTGATGATTATTTAGGGTTTAAATTGGCTGAAAGTTGACAAACAAGCGCTGCTTTAAACTAATCATGTAAATCAAACAGACACTTATTTTCATTCAGAAAAATAAATATCTGTATACAGTGTACATGTTGTATACATGGAATATACACAACTTCGGGGTGAGTAAAAAGAAAGCTGCCAACAAATCAGGTGAAAGGTTTATCGGGTCGGGGTGAGATTTTATGAAAATTTCAAGAAAATGCGGTGAAAGAAGATCAACGAAAAATCATGAAATCAGGAAAATCCTGCATCAATCATCTCATATCTGTTTTTATGTCAGGTAAAATAATGTCACAAAGTCATTTGGTGCTCCATATATGGCATGGTATAAACCCCCCCCCCCCCTCCTTTTGTGTCTTTATTGTGATATGGTAATCTCAGGAATTCCTTAGAACATTTTATGGGGTGTATACTTCAGAAATACAAGAGATCAAAACTTTGTTGTTGCTTTTTTTTGGGGGGGGGCACACCCTCCACGACCGCCACATATCCAGCATGGTATACACAAAGTCTAGTTCTGCAATTAAGTCTTGAGATTGAACTAGAAAACTGAACTAACTGCACGCAGAAACACAAAACCTCACAATCAAGATAAAAAACACGCGGCAACCTTATTCTCACATTCCACTGTGCGAGGGAAGAAGATTTCCTGTTCCCATTGTAACATGACTCACATACTAGACCACAAATGCCACATTGTCCATCATTATGTCATCCAAATCACACAATCTCCTCTTGAATACAGAGACATCAAACTTCCCCCCACATCCGCCCCCAAAAGATCATTTACACAGACCGCAACTCTGCATACTTACAAACATTGTCTTTAAAATTAAAGGTAGGGCCAGAGATCGGTTCTGTCAACCCACAAAGAAAGGGGTCACCCTATAATGCTTATTTAATACAGGCATAAAATGTAAAGTTTCAGCTGAATACAGTGTCTACTTGTTGAGAAAACGGAAGAAGAAAAAAACTGTCACTGTATTTTCACAAGAACATCAAATCCATGCATGCTTAGTGAGGTGACAGCGCAGGTTACCAACCACATCTCTGGCCGCAGCATTCGTGAGCGGACACTAACCCTCAGGAATCTGAGAAACGATTTATGCATGAATCGTTTCTTCTCAGCTTCAAATGTTTTTGAGTGAGAACATTTCCAAACTATAGTACCTCAAAGGGAATGCCGTCTCAAAATAGTTTAGGCCTAGATGGTATCAACAGCTGCTGTGCTTCTTACCAAGTAAGTTTGTATGTCTTTAATTTTTGGAGGATTTATCAATCTGGAACTCTACCTTTAATGTCGGAAAATCAATTAATGCTCACTTTAAGATGATCATCCCATTCACATGTGCTATTGGTTGGGCTGTGGTTGTATTGTCAAAAGGAATCTAAAATGCTCTGGAATGCCATGGCAAACATTTCCGGCCTTGCCCTAAAACTGCCCACCAATTCTCATAACAGGAAGAGCAAGGTTTCATTTGGCAAGCAAATGGTCTGGTGATGATGTAATGCCGTGACATCCAGACTGGAAAGCTCGTCACCGTCTTGTACCTGGACTAGGACTAGTATTGCAAGACTTATTGAACTTATATACAAGTGAGGAAGATAATGAATGTTTTTTTCAAGACGCACTCTGGAGATGAAGCCGCCGCGGAAAAACAGGTTCTCACATTACCAGCAAAATCAAACTACTAGTGTTTTGAAGGGGGGAGGGGGGCAAGTTGTTAGACTGTGTTTAAGTATGTACAGTTTTATGAATGTTTACTGTGTTCTGCCACTGTAGTTAGTAATAGAAACATCCCGACAGTTGCATTCAGTCCATCTTCACTTTAATCCACTGCCTCTTGTCCTCAGTGTTTAAGTGCTTTTTATTTTATGAAGCAACAATATTTACTAGGGTTTTTTTTAGTTTTATTTATTAAAACAATTGCACTAAGTTGATCCTATTCCTTAAATGAATGGTATCATATAGCCATGCCCCCCACCCCCAAGGAAAAGGAAAAAAGATAAATCTGTGTTCATTTCATTCATGCCTGATTCCATTAATTACTCAAAGAGAAGATAGTGATACAAATAACATAATAATACTAAAGCTTGCATATAATACAAAAAACCCTCAAAAAGGGGCAGGCATACTTTAAGTTAACAATAATAACAAGTTGTTATATAGTGCATGTTACAATAACTTTGCGCTTTTACATTAATGCCCCGGTCATTGGGCCACTAGCATTCCTTTAGTCTTTCTCAGCTCCCTGTGGAGTATACAGTTAAAACAATTACACTGCAGTTAACCCAAGGGAACATCAATCAATTATATTTCTTGTCTGACATCAAAGAAGGACTCGGGTGGGAATTGAACCCTCCTCGCTGGCGGTCGGTACAGATCTTGACATTTACGACTAGGCTGATCCCCATATAGTATGACCGAGTTCAGAGACTTGTTTTTAAAGTGAATCACTACACGACAAAATTACACTTGCATGGACAGACCTTCTGGACCAAGTTTGGTCATGCTTCGATTGCGAGTAAATATCTCCTAATAAATTTACATCCATTAAGCATTCCGATGGTTTTTTTTCTTATTTCCCCAAGAGGACTGTTTTTTAAGGTCAACGCGTAGACATCGCTTTCTGCGAACTGTGTACAAGGAGGCACCTTTCTGCCAAATGCAAGAGGTCATGACATTTGAGAATCCGCTGGACTGCTTCAATCCTACATCACCAGCAAATATTGCAGAGTTCATGAGTTTACCCTACATGAGATCACTGCTACATAAATAATAAAAAACAATCATCATTATTATTTATCGAGACATTTACATAGCTTTTACCCGAAAGGTTGCCACAGCGCTAATATAAAAAAAAAAACAGCAGAAAATAACACAAAAAATCACTGAAAGGAACCGTTACAATACAGTGACTGGAACAAGTGGGTTTGAA
>CM021531.1:17676769-17709048 GCA_010994315.2 Pisaster ochraceus
GTTTACAAAACACTTTGAATTATAAATCAAATTTTTCAATCGCCATTCTGAAGTTATTGCTCTTTGCAACTTAGACTTGGAACATCATGTGATTATGACATCATCATCCTCAAACGTACGTCACGCTCTTCTAAAATAAGTCCGCTAATTTAGCACCAGTGTTTGCACTGTACTATATTTAGCTCAAAGTGCTGGCAGCGAGGTGTCAAAGGTCACATTGTGCGCTGCATTACACGTTGTCATCTTCAGTATGTGTACAGGTTGCCATAGTTACATTTAGCGACTGCGTACACAAAATGTCAGAGTTAAGAGAGAAACCCTTTTCTAATCTTGAAGTACAATACCGCCTTCCATATGATCTGAGACTGTTGGATAGTTCCAGCCAAAAGGCAGTGGAGAGTACACACTTTTCCCCATGTAAAATCAAACGGAGAGAAAAACACTCTGCACTTTTTTCGTCTAAGTCCCCGTTTGTCCCCGGGACAATTTCCCGATAAGAGATGTCAACAAGATTTGAAAGCTGATTCCAAAACGTGCCACAACCCCGTCCAGCAATCTTACACAAAAGCCTCTTTTGTAAAAAGTAATACCTGAGTATGATTTTATTCTAATTTCCAACAAATAAAAGTACTCATCAAACGATCAATTACAGTGCAGGCTCAAAACTCCCAAGAGGAATATAATGAGGCATCATTGTAAAAACAAAACTGCAAATCATATACGTTTATATTTTATACTGCATCATAACTCATAACTCATAGTTTATAGCATTATTTTAAAAGAGAAATGTTTGAGCATAATTCGAAACAAGTACTTTTTAGGAGAAAAATCCCCCCCAAAATGGAGCTGGAATTCACTAATTAACAAGTATTACAACTCCAAAGGAATAAGCTTCTGAGATGATAACATCGAGCTGCGAAATGAAAACATGGATTACAAATGTCAATACAACTAGGAGTATCACATGACCGTCCCATGGCTGTCATCTGAACTGCACGCTAATTTCAATAAATGGTTTCCAGATAGAAGTGAGTATCAAGTTGGACTTCATAATGCTCTGAGTAAGGCCATCATGGAAACCTCGACTTAGGTTTGGGCTGCAGCTTAAGCACTGTCAGCCTG
The DNA here is from genome assembly GCA_010994315.2 of Pisaster ochraceus. Classification (NCBI taxonomy): domain Eukaryota; kingdom Metazoa; phylum Echinodermata; class Asteroidea; order Forcipulatida; family Asteriidae; genus Pisaster; species Pisaster ochraceus. The sequence goes on from CM021531.1 coordinate 17,677,892, forward strand.
TTTGAGCTTCTGTACTAAAAGTGTATGATTTCAAAATTCCTGAGCCTAATCCAGAGCCTAAGCAAGAGCCTAAGTCAGAGCCTAAGCCAGAGAACCTAAGCCGGAGCCTAAGCCGGGGTCTAAGCCAGAGCCTAAGTCAGAGCCTAAGCCAGAGCCTAAGTCAGAGCCTAAGCCAGAGAACCTAAGCTGGAGCCTAAGCCAGGGTCTAAGCCAGAGCTTAAGTCAGAGCCTAAGCCAGGGCCATGGTTTTGAAATAATAATAATGGCGGGTTCTTAAATCCATCACTCAAAGACGCTCAATGGCAATCGAACACTATCACCCCCTGGTCACTGGGCCAGTCATTTCATTCCTTAAACCATAGAGCTACTAAACCACCACAGCTCCCTTGGGAGTATACAGCCTGCGCTGCCAAATATGTAGCGCACCAAGCCGATTCAATCACAAGAGCCATCTCTGCCCTCACAGGTACCTATTTACCCCTGGATGAGTGTCTTGATAAAGGACGCAAGTCATGACCAGGATTCGAACCCGAATCCTGATGCTTCAGCCACCAGAACTTGAGTCTGATGCACTAAACTGCTTGGCCACGACACGCCATAGGCCTATATCTCTGACTCATTGCTTTAGGAATCATTGGGAACACCCTGAGAGTCGTTTCAACAATCCTTTCCAGCCCAAATGAAATTATATAAAGTGGAGCTCTCAAATCAAGGACTACAGAGGACTTGACTCTGCTGTTTGCGGAAAAAAACAAAATCACAAGTTTTACCCCCAAAGATTTCTAGATTGGCGAGCCCATTAGGTTGGAAAATTGTGCCCAAGTTACAAGAGTGCATAGTGTAAATATCCGAATAAGGTTTCTGAACTTAGGTGTCCACAAAAGCTCAACACAAACTGTTGGGCTCGGTTTCAAGTGGGGATATGCCTTGTCTTACAGGGCTCGAAGACTGCAAGGCTTGTGGCCCAAAATTTACAATAGACCAGATTATTTTTTTACAATAAGATTAAAAATAAGAAAAACATTCTCAAGACAGTTTAGCACAAAAACTGTTTTATCTGAACAAGCACAAACAGAACAGTTATCTTGTTTTTTGTTTTGTTTTGGGGTGTTTTTTTTCCAACAGAGTTGTAAGATATTTTCCAGAATGAAAGAAAGCCACCATCGGAATTTTGTTTTTCTTATTCTAGATATTAAACCGTGAGGCACATGTGTTATTATTCAATTGAAAAATATAAGACCACCAGACTAGTCTGCCGTTCAAATCACTAGCCTCGGGCCTGCTGTCCAGTGTAAATTTCCAGCCTTGCCTTAGTTGCTTAAAAAGGAAAACAAGTCTACCTGTGCACTTATCGAATCAACAGAACAAAAGAGTCCTCTCCTGGATTCTGATGGGAAAGGTACTTTGGCGAAGTTAAAATGTTCGATGTCGATATTGTGCTCATTTCATTACCAAAACATAAATGAGGCAGAATCTGAGTTGCCGGCTACAGCTACGACTGCTGCTAAGGGCGTTGCTATTGCTAATGGCCATCCAGCCATGAAGCTGTAGCCACAGCCAATAAGTCGAACACAGCCTAAGAAAGGAACCACTAGCTGAAGTTCAAGCTGATTTTGAGGCTGGTCTCTATTAGTATTAGTAACAACCGCACTGAAACCACTTGCTGGGAGGAAGTCTGACACTTGTTAAATTTAAGAAGTATTTTCCTGTGTATTTTCATCACATTTCCTGCATCGTTTGCAAAACAAGCATATCACCTTTACCTCACAACGGATATAATACAATATCTTCCCATCCTTGATGGTCTCTCCACAAAAATTCTAGGAATAAATCTCATATCATATTTTCAGGCCTGATACTTCACACAGGCACTAGAGAAGCATCAGGCCATTTGTGGGTTAGATTTGAACAATGTCTGGTGCAGTGACTTGCAAATTATCGAGCTGCTTGAAACTAAACAGTAAGCAAAATTTTGTGCTAACTTTAGCAGAAAATTGTACCTAAGCGTAAGCGTATTTCACAGGTTAGGTTAGCAAGAGAAATTAGGTGGCCAGCTTGCAACCTCACCATGAATTTGCATGTTTACGTCTCGCATTTTGTTTACAGTAAGCGCCGGGAGGTTAGAATGCAATGCTACGAACTGGAAATCGCGCAGTAAGCACAAAATCGGCCATTATACAACTAAATGAAATCGGCACCAGCCTACAGCTCCGGACATTTATCAGAATGGGTGAAAAACAATATGGCCGCACCACAATAAGAGGTCTATAAGAACCCTACTGCACGTAGAGTCAAATACTTTCCAACGATCTACATGCATGAAGCAGATGGGTCAGCCTAGTTGCAGATGATGGGGCAAACAGCGATGACACATCCTCAGCTATTCACATCCATGAGTAAGCCAGCCCCTAATATAATTTTAATCAACGTTAGGTATGCCTCCATAATATCGTAGTCTACTACCCTGGAAGGGTCAAACCATTTAAATGGGAGGGGAAAAGTCACCACGGCCAATTGAAGATGATGATAACGTCAACATCACAGCGGCTCCCTAATCTGTACACTATGTGCTATCTACTGAAAGTCACAACCGCCCAGCTCTCTATTTGTGTCTGGATTATAAAACCACCTGTAACATAAAATAAGCCTTCAGTTTTGGTGAATACTTAATTTTGAAATATTTATTTGTAATGCAGTAAACAAATATTAACACTGGGACACACTCCAAAACAATCATATGAAAAAAAGAAATATTTATGATTATTGATAATTGTTTTCATTGATATTACATTATCTTACAGAATGTAAAATACTTTTTCGAATACTAAGTACTTTTTGTTTATGTTCTAGACATTTCTGGGTAAATTTCTGAGACTTAACAGTGCCAAAATGTAGCCCTGTTGGGATGCAGTCTACGTTGCAACGGTGGAGTCCAACCTGGGCTAGCCAAAATGTAGCCAGTAAGCAGGAGGGAACATGTGATGAGCAAGAAATAATTAACAACTCTGCCCACTTAAGGACGACAACATCAGGTAGGGACAGAAAACCAAATCGGCACAAAAGTGAAAAATATGCTGTGCAGTTCCTTTAGCTCCGACAACTCCTGACAAAATTTACAAAAATAGGGCGGCTAAAAAAAACAGGACAAAATATATAATTCTGATTATTGTCTACAAGTTCCAAAATGGTCTTGCTCTATAAATATCAGACTCCTTTCCTATCGCTGTACTCGTCTATCCCCTTTGGCTTGTGTTCTCCAAAGTGATAGCCCCCCCCCCCCCATCACTAAACTAACTAGACAACATTCTTCTCCCACACCCTTTCAAATCAGATGTTGACAGACTTTGTTCGTTTGTTTCTCCCAAGCTCTGGAGTAGTCTCCCTGCATCCGATCTATTCGATGCACAGGACATTGATGCAAAACAGCTTTTGCTGATCTTTTCATCCTGTGTAAAGATGTTGCAATAAAAATAATAAATCAATCTATTTTAGCGTTTCAAATGAAAAAACTCAAATGTCATCTCCAGTAATCCATTTGTGTTTCATTTGCTTCTCTGGTGAGTATCATCTATGATAAAGAGCAGTTCCTGATCTCAAACTCTTAAAACAAATTTAATACTGTAGGACTATTATCGGGCAAGCGCAAAGCCACTACCCAATTTTTTTCTTCAGAAATACATTCTTTTTATGTGTATTACACTACACAGCACACGGGACCTACCACTTTATGTCCCATCCGCAGCAATAATGGTTAAGTGTCTTGCTTAAGGATACTAATGTGTCAATACCGCGACTCAAACCCACACTCTGATGATCTAGAACACCAGAGCTGAGTATCCAATGTTTATCTCAGTCATCACTTCTCGGAGGGTACATTATTGAAGTGTCTTTACCATTAGACATCTTCAAACAATGCCAAGACATGTCTTTTACCTTCAGTGGTATTCGTATCTCCACAGAAACTAGTAAAAACACTTCCGCAACACCTGGGGGTGTTTCTTTTCATTTCTCAACATGTCATAATGGTGTTTTTGTGAAAAAATTCATGATGAAAGCAAACCCTGCCAAAACCATTAATATTCCCAACAGACAAGAAGGCTTTACTCTGCAATGGCTCCCTCTTCCTCTTGTCTCACACTGACATCTCGAGTTTGAAAGAAATCAAAGTCTTAATTGAATGATGATCCAAGATGCGCAGGTGTTTGCAGGATGAAGAAACGTGAAGTCATCCTCAAGAGAATTTTCAATCCGGACACAGACCGTTAAAGAACATCTTTACGCTCAGCTTGGCCAGTGTTCAAGCCTCGAGGGCGTGGATCTCCCACACTGTATTCGGACAATATTTCAGCAAGAAGGAAGCTCGATGACGTCACGATGGGATTTAAATGGTTGGCCGGAAAGACGATGTCTTATTTTGCGGTGAATCGCCTTGACAGCGGACGTGGGTCCATTACCCAAAACTATGGATATGGCCTAGGATTAACTTGTTGGAATTGGGGTTTTGGGTAGACTGGAGGTTTTTTGATTGGTCTACTAGAGGAAAGGAAATATTTTACAAAGAAAGATGTTATCGTTCAAAAGAAGTGACCTCCAGAGAGGCGGGGCTAACAATTTGACTATCTTCTCAAAACGAAAACTAATACCAAATCAGAGTTTGAAATTAATGTTTTCTGACGTGCTCAAAACTAGAAGATAACCATCACAAGGAGAGATAGAATGGAAAGGAAGAATTACAATTTAATAAAACTGGGGATGATTTTCAAAGCTTGTCCCAAAAATTGTATTCTGGTTTGTCCAAATGGGAGTTAAACATACATGTAACGTAAACCCAATAATTTGTCTAAGACTAGCTGTAACATTTGTATACAATACAGCTTTTAAATGATCTTGGACATTTTGAATTGATCACCCAAAACGCAGGATGTAAAATAACCAAACCGTACAGTTTACTTACATTTCCTTTTTCAAGGCCAGCAAGCATTTACAGAGAACGTAAACATCGACTTCTCAAATATTTTGCGAGTAAACAAATATAAAAGCCTCGGAATACTTGTACTGTAGACAAACATTTAATACGTGTACGTGTTACGAAGAAACAATAGGCCTACGCTAGTTTTTGCAGGTGGTATGAGGTTAATATGGATAAACTGTATAGATTGTTCATAACAGTTATTTAACCTAACAAAATTAGTGACTACAGTATGTTCCACACTGGAAATGATTTCTCTTGCAATCAGTCAAAATTTTTTCTTAGAAGATTACCATCACAAGGAGAGATAGAATGGGGGAAAATGTTTAAAATTAATAACAATAATCAAAAACTGGGCTTGAACTTGGGGGGGGGGAACGAAATCCACAAGACTGTAGGACTTGTAGAACTCAAAATGTTTTCACGACCAGAACTTTTTTCACAAGACCAAAATCAAAATGAGAGAAACACTACAGAACTTTTTTCCCAAGACCAAAATCAAAATGAGAAAAACACTACAGAGTTGGACATATAAACTGTTTTTATCTGAACAAGCACAAACACTTCAAGATTTATCTCATTTTGTCCTATCATACTTCAATCAATACTCCCACAGAGTTGAAAGGTATTTATCTGACTGAAAGTCAACATTGGAATTGTATTGTTCTTAGTCAAGTGATTGCACAGACAGTGGGGTACATCATTATTTGAACGAAAAATACAAGACCCCACAGACTTGTCCAGTCCTCCTTTTACTGCCCCCACGTTACAAAAAACAGTGGCAAATTTACTGATGGAATGAAAGAAGTGTTTTTACTAACAATAAGGTACCAAGGTATTTGTACTGAATTGAAGAGAAAAGGAGGTTTCACTAAGGATCAACTGCCTGCAAAAACAATACTTCAATAACAAATATTGTCTATTTCTTATGAGGGATCCTCAATTTTTTCTCAAACTACCTCTGTGCTTGTCACGACATTAGACAATGAAGACAATTGTTTAGTTTGGGATGTGGGAATAAAAAACCCGGATGGAGAAAACCCTAAATCCTCGTACAAAGCTCTGATCTGAGGTGGGATTCCAACCAGAGTACACAAGAGGCAAGGCATGGGTGTGCTACCACTACCTCAACCTGATCCCAGAATCAGCAACAAATACAAGGCAGTATCTGAATTGATGGCTACGGCTTCAACGGTTGCTAAGGACCTACTTTATAATTCAACTCACGATGACATAACGATCCAGATGTAGCCTCAGCCGCCAATTCCGACCCAGCCCAATGCTGAATTCATCAGTGGCCATCAGTCACATTAATCCTAAACACCTAGATCTGATGATTGAAATCAATCCTTTTCATGACAAAACCAAAATGCAAAGAGTGACACTTCAATGGACACACTCAGACAGCAGAGAAAAATCACTTTGAATAACAAGTAAAAGATATTGCCTGGAGACTTTTATCCCACATTTCAAGAATTTCTCCTTTTTAGTCAGAACTGAAAATAAACTTTACCTCGAGAGATCCTTATCAACATACTAATCCCTCTGGAGCGCAGAACTGAAGTAGCCTCGAGCGTGGCAAATTTCCAAAGAACCACGTCCATGCACATTCAATAAAGCATAATCTCTCTAAAGATTCATAGAAAAAAATACCACTGACTGTTGACAAAAAGGGCAACAAGTTCTAGACATCGAAGTTTATCTGCAAAGAAGCATTACGCTGAAAATTATGTATCTGAAATCAACTACGGTAGATTCACAGCACCTTGTGTGGAATTGATTTTCAGAATTAGATTTTTGTTTGTTTTGTTTGTTTCTTTCCAAAGATATCCAGATGTACACACAGATATATTCCTGCACTACCTCTTTTTCCCTTCCTCTCATTCCCATGCCTCTTATTCCTGTGCCTGAATTGCCCCCCCCCCCCACTTTTGTCTGATTTGCCCCAGTTCATTAGAAATCAATAAAAGTAAGTAAAGACAAAATTGGTCTCCAAAGACACCTGCAGGTGAATTGTAAAAATTTCAGTGGTATCCGTTTGAATGCTGTCCTCAATACAGCCAGAGATGCGCTTGGTACCCGATGACACCTCAAGTGGATGGATTCAACATTCTCGATGAAAATACCGTGACAGATTTTTGCTATTTTTCTCAACAAGTAGGCACTCTATTCAACTGAAACTTACACTAGGTGACTTTTATTGTATCGCTCTTGATTAGGCCTTTTGTTGACAAAAAACAAACAACTATTCTACCTTTTGGCACAAATTTTGAGCCTTTAAACAACACAAGTTTGTCAGTTACAATTCCTTTACACTGTTTAGTGTAACTGATGAGAAATTGTAAAATTCGTTTAAAGGCAGGGTAGACTTTTGGTAGTTGTCAAAAAAACAGTTTCCTCACTTGATATATCCCAACATATTATGCATAAAATAACAAACCTGCGAAAATTTGAACTCAATTATTTATCAAAATTGCAAGAAACTAAGGAAAGAAAAAACACCCATGATGCATCTAGAATTGTGTGATTTCCGATGCCTGGGAAAGGCTTCATGCCTGAAGCCTTTCTCAGATTCAAATATTTGGTTTAAAATGACCTCTTTCTCTAAAATTACATTACTTCATAGGGGGTCGTTTCTAACATAATTTTATAATATCAACAGCTCTCCAGTGCCCTTTAACAAGTAAGTTTTTATGGTCATTAATTTTTGAAGTAATTACCTAAGATATACACACTGTACCCTCCCTTTAAATTACACGTTAAGAAATGTTCCTATACTTAAAACTCACAAACATGGCCAAAACAGTTCTCTCAAAGTGTATGTGTATTTTGTTCCCCTCTGTAAGATATAGTATCACCCTAATGAATATTCATATAAAAGTTAGCAGATCAAGCAGTGCCTGTATCAAGTTACAATCTCCACCCACTTGACATTCCAAAGGTCTGTCGATTCTGTTGTAAACAGGACAAATTGGAATGTTCTAATAGGGTCTCAGGGGGGTGTTCAGTGGGTTTCGCTTGGATACTTAAAGGCTGACATCACTTTTTAGAGGAGAGGGAATTCCTTTTGGTCTGCACCATTTCCTGGAAGTTTAGCAGCCTGTCAAGTTTGAGTAGGTCCTTTGGGTTTGACCCCACTTAAGGTCACTGGTAATGCGAGACACATGCGTGATGTAAGACGAATTGTACTTGTTACACAAATAATGAGCTTTGAAAATTTGCTACATGAGGTTCTTAAGATTGATGTCAAGTAGTAAACCACATTGACTAGAGCAGGACTTGCAGACACTGCGACTTCCAAATTAACGGGGGGGGGGGGGGGGGGGGGGCAGGTGCTATACCAACTGAGACATCCAGCCCTAATGTTAGCAGTCTCTCTACTGTGTCAATATCTTTGTTCTTTTGTAACTGCTGTAAAACCAGGGATCACACCCAAGTTTAGGATACAACCTGGGAAGCGGCAAGAGAGGGATCACCTTAAGAATGATAGTTTTTGCTCAAACTGACCATGAAAACCTAGATTAGGAAGATAACCTTTACGCAAAGTTTTATTTACACAATGGAGTTGAATATTTTTGCAGCTTAATTTTGGACCAGTGAAGGAATAAAACAAAGACCAGACAACCAAGATTCACCTGCTGACACCACTTCCAATCACATTCTGATTAAATATTTCTGAGCTCAGTGTTTGAAATTATCACCAGACCACAGGCCCGAGGTCAGTGATTTTAGCATCAGGCCAGTAAAATCATGACTAGACAAGCCCGGTGGTCTTGTGTTTTTCAGTTGAATGAAATTGTGTGATATCTTTGTGAAAAAGTGTTGACTATGAATCTGAAAAATACCTTTCAAAACTGTTGAGTATTGAAGTACACATGAGATAAATGAGATAGATCTTCTCCTAGTGCTTGCTCAACTCCTTTTAATTTATCCCTAACCCCTATTAGGGTCTATCTACATACCCTCCCAAATACAACAGAATGCAACACAGTTGAAATGAGAACCATGCCAAATGCAACAAAATGCAACAAGGGATATTGTTGCAATGTGCAGGCATGCTGTTTGTGAAAGGACTGCTAAATGAAACAGTATGCACACAAGTGTCGTGGTGACTTGTAACTGTTATTTAAATGTTCGACTGTTATTATACAGTCTTTTGAATACGATTTGAATTATGATTCTTACCTAATATTACATCATACTTCTTATTACTTTTCCCATAAAAAAAATATTTTGAAATACCCATTATAAGTTTTTCAGATACAATAGAAGCACCCAAACCTATATAAAGTCACTTCACTGCTAAATGCAACAAATTCAGTCAAAGAATGACATCTGAGTTGACTGCCAAATGCAACAGATTACAACAACTATCCCCATTTAGCGCATATTGTAGCATTTAGCATGGTTAGGGTTAAAGTAAAATAACTTCTGGTGCAGTAAAAATTTTGAGCTACAATTCCTGCAAAATTGTGGATTCCCCCCCCCTCCACCCAAATTTGAGACCCGCCTGCTGAGGGTTTTAAGGATGTCTGTAGGGTGGTTATGCCATTAACAAGAAATCAATATTTACAACAACTTATTAATTATTCAGGCAGAAAACATTAACATATGACCTCAGCATGTGGGAGAGCATCAAGGCCAGCTCTTCAAAAATTCAATGTATAACTAAAGAAAATTTCTTGTAGACCATTACTTGACGAGGTCAAAAACAGTAGGTCAAACTGCATACCTCCAGAGAGTTATAAAATAATGTCAATGTCGGAAATAGTATGGGGAATACTTTGGGATCTGCAGTATACCAGTGAATGATTTCCCTTTAGTGTTGAAAAACAAAAACGGGATTTTCCCCAGAAATTTCTAACAAAATGTGGGGGGCATTCTCGACCAAAATATTGAAAGTTTGTCCAAACTCCAAAGCACCCTGAATTGAAACGAGGTCATCGGAATGTTTTCTACTTGGTGAATTGAAACAACGTCCTTGGAATATTTTAACTTGGTGTTTAACTTGGTTTTAAAAGCCCAACTGTGCAATCTGGAGCATTCTATATGGTTTTACTTTCAAGATGATTTTTGTGAATTTGATTTTAAGTTGGCTTTTTTTGTTTTTTTCATTTTTTTTCGGAAGCGCGTTTTGGCTCGATCTGCTAGCTTGTGCATTGGGAGAACGCTGCAAAAACAGTGTGACTCTACATCATCTGCTACTCGATATTAGAAAACATGTTCAGTCAAAATAATTTTTTCAGAGTAAATTATTTCATTCCCATCCTACTTTCTTCAGTCATAATCGTCACAGTCCTCCCGGTGATTGTAGAGGGTCTAGGGTTACAACTATCGCGACCATGACAAAATCACTTGATTATTTATTCCAATTGTCTCATTGAACTGAAGATGAAAACAAACAATAGAACAAGTGCTCGATTCAGACATTGTTTTACAGCAGACTGTTTTTTTCCCCTAAATAAAATGTGCATAACACACATAAACCCCTATGTACTGTAGAAAATTTGTTTGAGTGTGTGTTATTTTAACTCTTTCATTGCCAAGGTCGTACATGTACGATCTATTTAATGTATTCTGAAAGCACCATTGTCATACACGTATATAGTCTTTTTTATGTACTCAAAAAGTATCATCAATCGTACATGTATGACCCATAGTATACACGTTATCATGAGAGGGCATTATCACTTAAGAAATACTATTGACGTTTGTAACACGAGGCTAAAAAAAAGTAATAGTATTATGGTTTTTTTTAAAAACTTATTTCTTTCTTTTTATATAAATACAGAATTTCGAAAAACCTCAAAATGCTGGGCAATTTAGGTTCAAAGCAACAACAAAAACACAAAAAGGGGCACTGAATGAAAGAGTGAAAGTTAAACAAACAAATAAAATGGACAAGACAAAAAATAGAATCATCATGATGATAATGGAGAAATTATCAAATTAATAACTATAAACTTAGAATGATAAAAACTATTGAGCAAGGGATAACCATAGGGAACGGGGAAACTAATAATAGAAAGGAACAACCAAAAACATGATGAGGAATTTGGAGCAAATTTAAGAGCATACATTACAAGTAATTCATTGTAAATCGATGTATAAATTTAGTTGCGGGTACAGTTTCATGTTTTCAGTGTAAACTAGAGCCATGGATAAAGGATTGAGCGATGCAAGTTTATGAAGCCCGTGGTGGGTATGGACACATCAGTGGTTAAATTCAATTTGTCCACGGTCATCCTGAATGAAAATAAGGACAAAAGCTGCATGCATTATGTGCAAGAAACAGTGTTGCGGTTGATGATGGGGGCGGGCGATATATAAACTGCCGCCGTAAAAAAAACCGCAGAGATAGTTTGCTTCTTTAATTCACTCCCTATCTGTAGTGAATGGCCTACATAATTAAACAATCTGCATGATTTACACAAAATAATGTTTAGTATCTATTTCGAAGAGGGTACTTACATGTAAAAACACGGAAAACCTGGCATTTATTGTTGTACGGTCGATGGACGTCCGCGTATCTCTGCAAGAGCCGGCCATTGACAATGCATGCCGGCTGCTAATTAATACCCGACGGCTGTTTTGTTTTCCAAAACAATGTTCAATTTCAAAGGAGGGCGCTAGATAAGTTTAAGTAGACCTCAAAATACAATCATTTTTGCCACGATACACTGTACTAAAAACTGTTTGCCATGGCTACTGATAATCTGAGATCATAATAAGTCCTATTAATAATTCATTTGCATTTCAGTTTTTCAGTGTCTGACCAAAATGAAAGGCCGCAAAGACTAAAAAGGGGGGAAATTATTATTTTTTTTTTAGCAAAAACTTTGGTACATAAGCACCCTCAATTATTCAGATGTTCTCTTCCACTTCTGTTAATTTGTCAACTTTCCATAATCATAGTTAACTTTCCATAATCATAGTTTCTGAAAGACAGAAAGTAAGTGATGATTTTATGGAATAAAACTACTGAGAAAAACAAATCGTTTGAATCAAATGGTTTTTTGGCATTATGTTAAAAATCCATCCTTCCGGTCCTGCGTGTCATTTCGTGCGTAGAGTCATTGACCATGAGTACAGTTAGTTCCCTGGACTTCGCCTCGGCTTGGAAACTAACATTTGCAAACTTAAAATACCTCTTGATTCAAGCAAATTCGATTTTTCTCATTATTTTTAGGTTTTATTCCATCAAATTGTGTATACTTTCGCACTTTCCGGTCCAGCATGTGATATCGCTCGTCTGCCAACTTGCCTACCTTAGAATCTAATATTATTAGTAGCAGCCAATTATCGACAGTCTCGACTAGTCAAACCATGGTCTATGTGAGTATTTTGTTCCCACGCACAGTGCCTTACACGTCAGACGCACTCAATTTTTAAATCTTAAATTGAAAACTGAAATACCAGTTTTCTTCAGCACAAAACTATATTTTGAAAAGACCCAAACTGATGATGGAAAGGAAAATATTGCCCACCATTCATTTGAGCTCCCCCCACGATTTCATTGGGTGTGGGAGCGGGGAGGGTGGTGTGTGTGTGTGTGTGTGTGGGGGGGGGGGGCGGGCAAGAGGGATTCCTCGGTCTGTCCATGGAGGCATTCTACCTCCATGGTCTGTCCATATGGGTTTAGAGCGGGCGATCCTGCCATTCTCACGCCACTGGTACTGGTAGCACGTTTGTTTGTATAATGCTGAGTCCGATTTGGGCTCATTTGACCCGAAATGTTGATTTGAATTTGAAATAGATAGTTTTACACAAAATGACGAAAGTTGTATTATTTTATTCACAAGTATTTATGATGAGAAATCTGCCAAAGATAAGTGGACAGTAGTAGCTAACTAATTAAAAACTAACGACTTATTGTCAGGATCCCGACATTATCTCACGTCGACCACCCACGTGCAAACAGTTTGCATGTTACATGTATTTTGCATTGTACGTTGCATATGAGTTTTTGCATGTTTTTGCGTTTTGAAACAGCATCATTCGCTCAAAGAAACCATTCTTTAAAAAACAATTTGGCAAAAATTGGGCCTTTATAAATTATACTTTTATGAATTCTCAAGTAGACGTCACACCTCGAGGACAGATACGACCAACTGATCTCACGCTAGTGATAGGGCGCCCTCCTTAGAATGTCAAAATAAGTTCTGACGTCCAACCTTTCCTCTCTCGGTACATTAAATTTAGCCACATACACATTTTGCTCGATGTGTGGCTGAGGGTGTCCTCCCAATTGTCCCCATACTTTAACACCCTCTTTTCCTTTTGTATAGAATTTAGAAGTACCCCCTACTAACTTACTCCCCATCGGATATACCATGCCCGATATGTGGAAAAGTGCCCCCCCCCCCGTCAATACTTCCTTGATTCAACACACTATTTCCTCTTGTACAGAAGCAAACATTTTAAAATCCTCTAAAGAAATCCTGAGATTCCCAGAACACAATGAAGACACAATAAGAAAAGGTACACCACGTAACATATTGAGCACCAAAATTTAATTGGTGTATCCATCAATCTAGTATAGCGCCCTCAATAAGAACACAATGATGGAAAAAGATGAGCTATAAAGTATTATCTGTTTCCTATCGGAAACTGTGATAATTTCACTTGATCCCATAAATAATTTACAGATGAGGGGACTTATTGTTGCCTAAAAGGGCTCTCAACGGAAGTTCATAACCGTCCGTGGTTTTGAGTCAAATTGAGAGAAGATAAATTTGTAAAAACTGGAAATCTCTGCCACTGATCTCTATTATAGAGATCAGTGCTGTTAACCCATTTTAGCTAACAGATGATTGAAAACTGTGTTCCAAGATGGCATGATGCTGGAGGTGGAAATAGGACGGGTTGGAGGGTAGGGATTTGAGTCTAGTTCCACGAAGTATAAGTCTGAGGCAGAGCTGCCATTTTGTTTGCATCTTGCATTCAGAGAGATTGTATACATCAATCAGTGAGATGTTTAGAATTACATTCAACATAAAAGGGTAAAGATTCCATACTAAGGGAGATTTTCAAATTAATTTTGTTCATCAGAACTCGGAAAGTTTTGAATACAATTTGGAATCAAACACAGGATTCAAACTGCCTCAGTAGCTACAGTGGTCTAGTGGTAAGACATCTGCTCTAGAATGGCAAAGGTTGTGGGTTTGAATCCCATCCGAGTAATATTCCTATGGATTTTTTTCTTCTTCACAGGACTTGGGGGGAAAGTACCGAGTATACAGTGCTTAACACACACCAGTGTTTGGGTAAAACCACATCAAATATTGGAAGATTGGTTCATTTTCAGGAAAACTTTCTGCAGAATCAGGGAGAGTTGGCAGCTCAGCTCTGGGATGTTTGTTTCAAAGTGATCCAATGCACCCTTTGATTAAAGTATTTATGGATAAACAGGCAGACAGAGGAGTCATGTCAATACATTAGAAATTAATGTTCCATCCTGGACAATTTTATTAAAACCTCTCTGAATTCATGACAAATTCCAGTCCTCAGGCACATCTCCATTGTGTGCGTAATAAAATAATACACTCATAACCAAAACTCACGTCGTTCAATTCATTAAAACATCTACGTCCTATTACGAGAAGGGTACTGTTCATCACGTCCTTTCATATGTTTTTCTCACTCATAGGACTTCCTTACCCCCTAACTCATCAAATCAGAGTTTTAAGTACTATGTCAAACATTAAAACATGGGGAATACATTCAAAACAGTTTTTTTTTTTCAAACATGGTCAGGGGCTTGATTTCACAAAACACCAAGACTCATCTTAAGATGACTTGCTGATATCACAACTAGCTCTTTGTGAAATCAGCCCCCTGCAGAGTACAGGTTTTAAATATTCACACAAAAAGCTGCTATCACCTCTTACTAAAATATGTTGTATGAAACAATGTAACTGATTGGACAATTCTTGACATGCCTTGTTCTGATTGGACAGTGTATATATGGCACGTCTTGTTCTGATTGGTTTCAAACAATTCATCCTAATAAGGGAGTTGTGATGCATAATTGCTTGTTTCTTGATTTTAAAAAACCTACTCTGTAAAAATCTTCAGATTTTTCTTTCTAATAAAAAACGCAAACGAGATAATTGTATAAAAAAAGTGCAGTCAATAACAAGTTTCAAAGGGGTTTAATATGGTTTTTTTTAAATGTCACAACAGTTGAGTAAATATGACAAACTATCTCAAACACTGAATATTCACCACACTCACAGTCAATCACTCAAAGATTAAACAGCCACCATGATTGTGTCGGACAACACATGTGATCATTGTGTAATACTTGAGCGAGTCGCTAAGTATAAAAAGTTACATGCATCATAACAAAAACTTGAAAGATGTGCACGGCAGGAACAAAATCTGCACAGTTAAAGTCTAAAAAATTAAGTACGTGTAACAAAAAATAATTTCTGTAGAAAAATTCAACAGTTTATTGGCTAAAAAGTAGTATATAATATAAGAACTCTGTAGAAATTTAAGTAAGAAGTGCATACTGTTTGTGTAGCCCCGAAGTACAAAATGTTCAATTTCAACCTATGGAGTCAAAAAGACATTACATACAAAATATGTACAAGATGTTATACTGCGTTATACAAACATGAGACTGGTATGTATGTCTTGACATTTACAGGTATTTTATTAGCCTTTAAATCACTGATTATGTCTTTGTCAGATTAGAAGCTTTCAAAAAGCTCATTTCTTAAGATGACTCCTGGACAATGGCCGTTAAAACACAGCGATCCAGTTAGCTGATGATCACTTGGTGAACTTAACTGATCTCACTCAATGATAAAACTACTTTAAAAAAACGTCAGTAATAAAGACATTTGTACTTCCAGCATTTCCAACAAGAAGAAATCAGTATGCAATCAATAAAAAAATACCCGTTCAACAAATTTCAGCAAAAATCAGAAGGTAATAACAGGTGCTTTGTCACACGGAAGAAATTACTGTTTGTAATTGAAAAAATATTTGCACAATGAAAGTTAACTGTTGTGGGGATGGTGAAAAAAATATGACTAAAAAGGTTTGGAATTATATCTATAAAAATTATTACAAAAAGGATACATAATGCCACTGCAAACAGTTGTTATTCATATATACTTTTGCACACAAAATTCAAAATAATGGCAACTTTTTAACCTCTATTATGAAATTATTGTTTTGGGGAGACAATTTTTGTATTAACTTAAAAAAGCCAAAAAACAACTGGTTTCAAAAACAGTTAAAGAAATGTATTTTCTTATTTTGAAAATTAGTTTTACTAATTTGTAAAAAAAATGTTAAATGGTGACATTTACCAACACAATTAATTAAAAAAAGAAAGAAAAGAACTTGTGTCACATTGATTTTTTTTCTAAATTTAAGCAAAATATACCAATTGGAAAAACATTATCTGTCTGAATCAGTTTTTAAAATGTGTATTTTTAAACTTTATTATATTTGTCTGCCCACTGGTTCCAGATTTAACTTACAAACATCTGTTAGCTTATAATGACTGTAACTGTGTTTTAAAAAACATGTTTCAAGTTGTGTGCATCAAAAATTCATTAAGGTTGACAAATTCTTAAAATCAGTCACACTATAACGCTCCACCATTTTCTACCTTTACATGCAATCAATTCTCTGCTGAGTAAAATAATTCTTCACCCTAGATCACAAATAGAATCTTCCAAAAATAACTGTTTTACAGAGTGAGGTATCAAGAGGTTAGGAGATTCCATTTGCGATCAGGGAATCTCTTCACATCGTTTGTCTTTCAATAACTTTCAATAATAAGCTGCTGACCGGTGAATATATTTATTCTTACCAAAAAAATATTGCGAAAGAAAAACAAAAAATCTTCACAAAATAATTTTGCTCTTTCTATGATGAACTGAAGAAATTATTCATTACCCACCAAAATTTGTTTGAATTATGAATAAGCTCCCAAACATACAAGACAAATAAAATTGATCACGTTTACAGAAATTTTTTTTCGCCTGATACAATTTATCTTTTTTTTCCTTCAAAATACCCCAAATAAAAATGGGTTTTACACATCATAACTTTAAGAGGAGAAAAACACAACAAAACACAATGCAGAGTTTCAATCGTCCCAGAATTTGAAATAATTGATTATTTTATAAACCGCTTTTCTATTTGCACTTACAATCATCGTACAGGGCTGGAAAGGCTCTCCTCACACTTTCCGTCACTCACTTTTCTTTTCTTTTCTTTTTATATTTTTGATAATTTTTTACATCCTTTATACTTTTTTTCAATTTTTTTGGAAGTGAAATTGGGTTAAAGTGCAGAGATTCAAGTATTCAGTTAACTCTTTTGAATCTCAGTCTGAGGGACCAGCCCTGGCAGATATCCAGCCCCGTCTGTCATTGTGTATATATTTTAAAAACCCAAAAAACAGAGAACTGGCAAACCGGAGCCTTTGTCCAACAAGACACGGCATCACTGACTCGAAAAAAGAAAAAAAAACAACACACACACAAAACAAATCTTCTTCTGAAACCACAACACAAAACATTATAATATGGAAGACAGTCAGACCGGCAGACATTCATTATAAGCTGAGAACGAGGGTTTGTCAAAAT
Organism: Pisaster ochraceus; assembly: GCA_010994315.2. NCBI lineage: Eukaryota > Metazoa > Echinodermata > Asteroidea > Forcipulatida > Asteriidae > Pisaster > Pisaster ochraceus. The sequence goes on from CM021531.1 coordinate 17,695,475, forward strand.
TTAGTACAGTATTGGCAATATTTGGCAAATACATTGCTACAAAGCACTTCTCTTTTTAACAACCCTCTGATTTTTACCAGTCTGTATACTACAAGTCAATGTACTAATTTCCACTGAAATTGGACTCTTCAAGACAATAGGTGGCAGCAGACATACTTTGTGATCAAAGCTGTGTATTGAGAGAGCTGTGACATAGAGGGACCAGTTTCTTAGGCCACAAGATTGCTGGATGCCACTTTCGGTCCAAATGTAGCTCAACCCAACTATAGTCTAGTATGGCACCCTGTGTGCACACATGCGCTGTTTGGACTGAACAACTTTCCATTGTTTACATAACTCAGAGCGTGTCCATTCTGTGGGCAATGGATTTATCTGGGGAGTCTGCTGCTGCCACCTATTGTCAACGAAGCTCACTTTGTCACGCTTTATAACATGTCAACGCTCGACCGAAATTATGTTGAATGTTACAAAAGGTTGTACTCATTCACTTGCGCCACATATCCAATGAACATTTGATGTCCAATTACCCCAAATCTTACTTGAACCGGAATAAAATCTTTGACCAAATCTTCTCTCCAAACCCATGGTCTCAGCTTAGTAATAAAGAAAACACAGAGCCCCCGTGAAATGTTCTCAGCAATTCTTGGAGGGATTAAACAAAAAAAATACAGCAATTCCTCATAGAATTGCCAAAAATTGATTTCACAAGGGCATCACCAACACCTGCGTTATGATAAACTTTGCGGTGCTTGTAGTCTAGGCTTTGTCACCGTTGGAGCAATGCTAGGTCCAGATTGGCTGAGAAGTTTTGCGGCATCTTGTACATCTGTTGGTGTTGTGGGCTGCTCCTTATCATAGTCGTTCTCATGGTGCTTGGTTGCCTCAACAAGGTCGAGGGTCATAGGATGTGTAAGACTTTCAGAAAGCAGAGACTCCATTCTCTCCTGACAAGATACGAGGCAGTCCTGTAGAAGTGGAAGAGATTAATAAATATGAATGAAAAAATGCAAAAATAAATGAACAACAACTAAAACAAATAACTCTAATTTCCCCAAACCTGGTAAGTTCACAGACTTTCTGTGCGTGCCATAAAAGCAAATGACACAAATGTTAACTGTTAAAATGGAGGAACAAACAGTTATACACACTTCACCCTTTTCTTTCCTTAAGCATCCTTGGAAAGGTCACTTGGCAATCCTGACCCACAATGAGGTCAGAAACCTAAAGTTCTGAATCCAAGCCAGTGGGGGTGGATTAATTCCCAATGCCCTCATCTGAACAAGTAATAAAATTCCTATTAGTTCAGTCTGTGCGACCAATAAACCCCTGGGCCACACTCACTGGTAAAAAAGATTGTGGCCATTTTTTCCCATTTTGGAATCATTGTAGAGCGCTTCAGGCCTTCCAAAAGGAATAAAAGACCAAATCTGAAATATGCCCTTCAAAAATGCCCCTGGTTGAGTTGGCCTTTTTTTGAATTACTTTCCAAAGAATATGGGTGGATAGGCAAATTGCTGAGGTCACAATAAATTGTGCAGAATCTGGGGTAGAGTTTGAGACTAGTTTTAAAATTGCTGTCAGGCACATCTGAATTGGGCGGCTACAGCTGTTGCTATGTGTGTTGCTAAGAACACCCTATACTTCAACGCATGATGATGCGGCAAACTAGCCGTAGCCGCCAAATCGGAAGTTATTAACCGATAAATATCTGAACCAAGACCAACAAACAAACAAAAAGGAAAGAAAAAGGTTTATGTCTAAGTGCAACAGACCATAGCAGATGCAACTCAATACATAAAAGTGATTTAACTGGCGGTATGTTATTGTTACACTACAAAGATTACCATAGTATAGAAAAGAATTGTGGGAACAAAAAACAAACAAAGGAGAGCATTTCCTGATAATAAAAACAGGACTTGGCACCAATACCACTTTTAGTACAAAATAATAAAGAAGCACTACCACTGGAGAGCCATTGGGGGGTAAAACAAGATCAGACCTGCAATTCTGGGGAGATTCATCCGAAAGTCTGGGAAACAACGTCTGAATCCAAAAAGAGAAATCAAAACACTCCAGGAATTTCAGAGCTGCTGGCCCAGGATACCAAGGGAAAATGACTGTCTGGACAGTTAATAAACTTTCTATGACCACCTGTATCAAGAATAGTTGGAATGTGCAATGAACTCGCCTTACAGTGCGAGTGTGAGACTGGGCAAACTTGAGTCAACCGTAAAGTTCAAAAATTGGCCAACATGGAGTACAATAATGGCAGTGTTACGAAAAACCCTGTGATTATTTATGTACTTTATATTTAATATAAAGGCACCAAATAGAGTGATTGAATAGGCCATGCTTTGGTGCTGAGGGACCCATCTCGTACTTCCTGTATGGGGGGACATGTGAGGGGATTTAGGAATCACTGTGCTGTGGCATTCCTCTGGTTTGCTGACAGGTTTTATGTCTCTTTCACAGGCTGCAAATTCCAAGCCAGACTCTGGTAATTTGTAACAGTTGAACTAGACCAATGATCTTTGGGATTGATAACCAACAACCAAAGGTAAGAGTGTGATTCAGATTTTAATTATCCAATCAAAGTAAATGGTAAGATGTTGATCTTCGGAATACACTATTCAAATCAATGAATACAACTGCAATACTTGTCATGATGTGTTTTTTTTTCGAGTGAGGTAGTTGTTCTAAAATATGAGGTAGTTAGACAAACATCTGAAATAGTTAAGTTGATTTGTGTTGTGCAAGTATCCCTTAAGACAAAATACCACATTGTGATCAAACACTTCTTTGACCCCTAATAACCCTCAGTGCAAAATGTGCCCCAGCAACCAATAACACCCACCATTAAGCAAGCTAAGGCCATAATAATCCTCAGGTATTTAGAAGTCCTTCCGAGAGAGGGCCATAATAGAGCCAGTCATTATTCAAGGCAGGGGGAAAAGTTCAGTTGTGCAAGCTTCTGGAAAAGCAACACTTCAGTTGTTTTCTTTTTATTGCCTGTGAAATGGTGTGAAAACATTCAGGGTGTTTATCCCTTGACATAAAATTGAAAAGTGTCTGTTCTTCCAAGAGTAAGGATGACCAGGAATTTCAATTTTAAAACTGAACAAAAGCTTCTGTGGATAAACTAATACAAAGTTTACTTAAAAGTTTCCACTGTGACTTCAGCATTATTTACAAGAACAGCTCCCTCTTCTTAAAAAGGTATGCCCATGTTTCTGGAAATCGGCTCAAATTCGTTATAACTGGATATCAGAGGTCATTGTGAACGTCCTTGTAAGGTCTTTGCCGCCTGCTCGGGGAGGAAGCCACTTTGCTTCTTAACAACCCCGCAGTGGGATGTAGGTCTAGCACCGGAGGTTTCGCCATGGTGTATAAACAATGCCCGTAAGACGATACAACAACTAAATAGGGTATCTGACGAGAAGGGGTGCTGGCTTGGTTCAGGAAAGCAGATATTATCAATTTACCTCGACTCCAGTGTCAGCGGGAAACACTGGAAATCATAACTCAACAATTTTTATTTTTAAATGAGCATCAAGCACTTTTACAATGATGCTACTCAAACTCTTTACGAGAGAGAGAAAGAGAGAAAAAAAAGGTCATATAAAATAAAAATCTGGTCAACTTTTCAGACATACTGCAATTTTTCACTCAGGACCCCCCCCAAAAAAAATAATAATAATAATTTTTTTGTTTCAAGTTCAGTACCCATACAAAATGCATAAGCTACACTTTTCAAGAGCAAAAACAATTACACACGAATACAAAATACAGCCAGTTAAAATTGTAAAACCAAGCACAGCGGATCGAGAACAGGCAAACAAAGAACCATTTTGCCAAGTGTCAGTTTCCTCTACCAATAAATTTACCTACGGCCCGGCGTGCAAGTTAAACAAAAAACAGCTCCCAGAACAAATATTTAAAGTGGCTAACTATATGGTAAGGTAGTTCAGATGGAAAGACCTGCTAGTCCAAAGCAAACCTCAACTTCCTATCTCAAACCAACAAACACCAGTTGATTACACCATGGAGGAAGAAACTCCATGATTACGCACACAATATAGGCCTAGTGGGAATGCAGACATTTCGCTCTGTATATCAATTAGAGAGGTTGTGTACAAAGTCTGTCTGGTTCCCCTTGTGGTTTGCGGGCTAAACCAACAGGAGATTATCAACAAGTTAAGGGTATCAATCTACTTCCGTTAAAAGTCAACCCCACCTCTGTGTACATATGTTAAGAAAATAAAGATGGCGGCCCCAATGCTGTAATGGACCACTTAAAAAAGAAAGAAAAAAAAAAAAAATCCATGGATGTAATTCTACCAATGAGCTGGGGAAACGACCAGCTGAATGATTTCTCCTCAACAGAGGTTTATTTGTTAAAGGACAGCCCAACTCTTTAAAATACCTGCAGCATGTGGCTTATCTAAGCCACCCACTCTGTTGGTATCAGGGCCTATGCCCTTGCAGGAGCACAAAATGTGGCGATGTAATTTGTACCAAATTCCAACCCAAATAGTGGCAAAGTAGCCTTGTACAGCAACCAATCCCATCCCCGAAGCATGAACAATATACCCCTCAGTTGGCCAGACTTTCTAGGGATTGGCCTCAAGGATTTCTTAATAGTAGGAGGTCAGAGGGTCGTTCCTGCGCTGGTTCCCACAGTTTCAACGGCAGGGGTGAACACTTTACTCCTTACTCTCGTCTGATTGCACTTATCAATGTTACCTCTTCGTTACCGCTTCTTTACAAGTACTCAAGAGAGTTGTCTCAGGAAACAATTTGACATTCCTCAAATGATCATAACAAACTGACCACCCCCCACAAAAAAAACAAAACAAAAACAAGACAATCAAGGAGACAAGAAACAAATAACGGTAATCAAACATTTGTTTTCATCAGAGCAATCATTATGCCAGCCGGGGAAATAATCATGTCCAAATGAAAGAAAGTCGGAAGGAATGTGATCAATCCATCGAACCAGAAAGAAAGCGAATTCAAGACTGACTCTTTTTTTCTAATAGTCCCTCCCCCACTTTAAGGTGTGGGTGGTAGACTTGTATATATGTAAACAAAAGTCTGAAATCCAGCCTGTGCCACAGAGAGGTGGAAGTTGGAATCGGAGACCTTTACAGCATACCTTCCCAGGCTGGCCTAGTAACCCACTCTACCCTCATTGGCTTTTCCCCTGCATATTGTGTCTCATTTACAGGTGCTTATTTGCTCTGCAACTGTAGCAGGCTAGATTTTGGATCAATAAATACAGGTACACCTCAGCTGAAATCGCTGTTAATATATATTTTACCGACCCCATGGAAGGAATGGTTCAAGTTAAAAAAAAAAAAAAATCGGAAGTTCAAGTGTGATTATTTTTCTATACACAGTGGAACCGACCTCCAGGTGACCTAGTGCTTGTTGATTTTTGGAGGGAAACTAAGTTAACTTATTGGTCTCATATCATCACAATTCAATGAGTTTTTTTAAACAAAATGTCTTTGCGTATACGCTTGATAGAATTTCACAATCACTGAATTTACGTAGACCCTCGCTCAGTCTTGATAAAAGAATCAAGAGGTCAAATTGGATACCTCATTGTCAAAATGGAATGACAAATCTTCATCATCCCTAGTCAGACTCCAATAGAAAAGCACAAAATGACAAAAAACTGTCAATTAAAGGCCAACAGGTGCACAGGGCAGTGGCAGGCCAACCAACTTATTAGACATTCCATCAGGTAGCAGAACTCAATATCACCATGGAAACAACTTCAGGGAGGGTAACTCAAAAGTAGGTCACCTGTTGCAGCATAAACTCAGCATATTAAGGTATTGGGGGCCAAGAATTTTAGGCAAGAGGTGAACAGAGAGCAGACAGGGCGATCATCTGAATTATGGGGCCACCTCGGAGGGAATTCAAAGAGGGGTCTGGGACTGGGAGGGGAGGCCTGAAGGTTGGGTACTTTATAAGGCAAGTAGGTTTCACCTTTCTCTATGGTTTTTACAAAGAGGACATTGGAGGTACACCGTGTGGAGAACTTATTTACACAGATTAAGAAAATGTTTTTGTATGGAAATTGTAACTATTGTAAACAGATGACTAGAGCGAGGTGGAGTACCATCTTGAAGAACAGAGGGGAGAAACTTGAGGAGCAGGATTAACCAAGAAATATGACAAGTGAAAGTTAACGAAAAATCGATACAAGCAATGAAGCAAGGCTGTCAAAAAAGGAGGCCGGGGAAAAAACATTTGATAAGGTCAACCCACACCGACATAACACCAGGAGAACCGAAAGTGCTTCTCAAAATTTGAAAAATGTGGGAAGCAAATGTTTACAAACCACGGCTCCCCTCGGGAGCTATAACAACAGAAAACAAAAACCTTGAAATGTATACAAGCTAACACTGTTATGGTTCTGGCTCATTTTCTGAAGGTCTAAAATATTGAATCCTGGCCAAAAAAAATGTCTTTAGACTTTGTGTGGTCATCAGCTATCCCTAAAATGTTGATCATGTCAATGCAGTAGTACATTCCTTTCCCAGGCTCAGCCAAAACTATCACAAACCCCTTCAAAATTAACCAACTTTAGAGGAGAAGTGACAAGTCTTATGTAACAAATATCCCTCGGTCAATTGAGAAAACCTTATCGCCATTTTCCCCCACGACCAAATTTGAAATGCTACTCCCATGTGAATTTAGTTGGTTTGAAATGGGTAGTTGTTGTGACAATCGTAACTCTCCATTCTCCCGACGTTCTATGCAGGGTTATGAATATATCGCAACTATGAAATGGGAAGTTATTGTTCGCGGCAGCTATTCCATCCTTCCTAAACACCTTGGCACAGCATTGTTGGGGAAATGGAATGTACTTTGTGTAACTTTACCCCAGGTCATCTTTAGACTAGACTAAATGGAATTCCAATTAATTCCTAGACTAATTTCTCACACACACTATACAGGAAACTATCGGATTATCCAGACAAGCTACGCTACACATGAAAACAGCAGTGATGTGGAGACAAGGAACCACTTTGGGTTGGGTTACAATGTCTCAACCAGGAATTTAGTTCTTTGTTTCTAAAAATATTTACAGACCTTTTTTTTTCCACCAAACTTTTTGGGGCTGTTTCTTGAAAGCCTAGGAATTTATGTTAGCATCTCCTTTAGAATTTTAGAAGGTTGTAAAATCTGAAGTCGTAACAAAATTAGGAAGATTTCCTCCTTAGTTGAAAGTTACAAACAGATAACATTCTTAATTTGCCCCATCGAAAATAAACCTTAAAAAAGTGTATGTGACTGCTTAGAAATTACCAGCAGTGTGGGGGTAAGGTTGAAATCAGTTTGTAATCGTCTGGTTGTGAGAGATTTTATGAGAAGCCGGGTCTTCTCATGGGATATCTTGTGGTTGTCATGGCTGCTATGGTTACCTAAGATTTCTTGCAGGTCGACAAACTTAGATGTACTGTTGTTCAACCTGCATTTGTGTGAGACTCATTCAGAGTTGTCCTTTGTATTGGCAGGAATTAATCGAGGTAAACAAAATTCAAAAGAAACTTTATAACCGGGGCATCCCAGTCCAATTAATTCACATCAAAAGGGTGGCTTGGGTTACTCTTTATGTGACTTCCACTGTCATAAGGTATATTAGAACACCATGTTATTTGAAGGCGGTGTTTATAAAGAAATATTGCCCACCCTTCCTTTATTGCGGCTGTTTACAAGGTAACAACTAGCTAGCGGGGAAAAAAAAAGTATCGCTTATGAACTGTTGAGGTTAATGTACTAGAGGGTTTAAAAAAGAAATTCATGCAGACAGTTGGCTGACATCATTTCAGTACACTGCTGTGAGCTTAAGTCCAAAACCCGCACATGTACACAAAAGGACTGATCCATTCTTCTGTTCTTTCAACAGAGTGGACTTCTCAAAACTTCATCAAGGATTAGCACTGGTGTGGAAGAGTAACTCCAAAGGCAAAATGTCTCATTGTAACAGTCACCAAGGATGGACATTTTGTAAGGAATGATGATAAAACAGGGTCCTGTACACCACCAGCAATGAGTATTCCTTGAAGAAAGCTGTATGGTTCATCCCGGTCTTACCAAGTGACAAAAGCCATTATAAGAAACCAGCAAGGTTTGGAGGAGGGTGCAAGAGACACTAGCATGACAAGGGTTTCATAGTGTTCAGGAATGAAACCACGAATACCTTTAAGGTTGTTGATATCACCAAAGAGGGGGGGGGGTGGGCAATATTTTGAGGGGAGCACTCTTATAGTCCCAAAGCCAACTTGACCACTTTTTTTTGTGCAAACATATTTCGCTTGATTAAATTTGTAGGAAGTATGACAACCAACACCAACAACCAAAAGTTATATTTGCCGAAGGATACTGAATAAGCCATAACGAAGACCAATCAAAATGCCGAAAGATCCTAGTTGCTAGGTATCCATCCGGGGCTATTTAATTGGTAGTTGCTAAGGGACAGATGGGTAGGCCTCCAGGCATGTTTAAACCAGAGAGTAGGGTTTGTTAGGTAAACACAAATGGGTTCCCAGCAGTGTGTACCGTTGGATCTCCGCAGTTCTTTCAGTTTGAGCCAATCAAAAAACATAAGTGCTAATCACTCACAGGCAACCACTAAAGTAAATACGGGTCTCTGCAGTCATTCTGAAGTACGCCAGCCTCATTTCCGAGTTGGTCTCTAGATAAATTTACTTTCTTTACAACTGAGCTCTGGTTGAAAAGAGGAGGTAAACTTTGGAACAATGTCGAGGCTTTTTGGCTGCTGCAGAGTCACTTTGTGAGAATGTGGCTCGTGTTGACTTGCGTTTTGGGAGATCCAACATTGCGGCGTACATACACATATTCTCTTGCGTGTCTCCGACTTTCGACCAATCAGGTAAAAGTGTGCAAAACTTGCAACCAATCAGGGTACAATAACTTCACTGTTGAAACAATCAAACGAAGGGACTGAAAGAGGACTTACCGATTCAATTTTTGTTATCCTTTGTAGCTGATCGATAAGCTTTGGGATTGGTATATGTGACGAACCATGTGCTACTGCACCAACACTACTAGCTGCTATCATTGAGGGAGGTTGCATTGCAAAGCTGTATTCTGCAAGAAAAAAAGAAAGAAAGACAAAAACCCACATTTAGTGACAATTTGAAAAGATTGGCATAGTCAAACAGATTTCAGATAATCAAAGTATTTCTGACATTGCAATTTTTGTTGGCATGTAATTCTGAAGAATTGGAACAAAAAAAAACACAACACTGATTTACGATACCTTTGATAACAAAAAACCCACAAACAAGTACATTGTCTTACATTACTTCAACCCCATAAATAAACGAATAAATAAATAAACATAAAAAATTTCAGTTGACATTGGCAAGCGTATGGAAACTGTCACAGCTCAAAAACGTTTGATAGTTTGGCTTGTTCAGGAGTTACATCTGTAACTTTGTAGATTTACGGAAGTAAGTCCTATCAACAGCGGCTACTGGTTAAACATAATTTATATCTTGCTCTCTCACAAATCACAAGTGACCCACCAAAATTGTAGATTAATGGCAGCCCAAATATGACGTTGGCATCATAACACACTTGGCTTTATTGTCAGGACTTTTGGCACTTTTGGCCTCCTTGGGGGTCTGGGAAATGTTGCTCAGCATTTCTTGAGGTAAAATGTTCAAAAGGACAGTCTTAAGGAAGATTAATAGAAAAGTTTCCAAAAGTTTGACATAAGGCTATAAACTATGCCACAAAAACACACCCTTTCTTTGGAAAATCACCACCTGTCATATTAAGCATTCTGTATTAAAAATGAATCGTTGTTTTTTCTCGTTGATCCAGTTTTAAATCAAACTTAAGTAACAGGATAATTCATATATTCCGGTCTCCTCTGTTTTAATGATTGATACTCCAGGGTAGACGTTACCAAGATTTGACCTTGAAAGGAATTAATACATCTACCGGTATTCAGTAAGCTGTGAAGATGTTTGAAATACAATTGCAAGATTTAAAAGTGTTATTTGGGGTTTCACACCATTCCAAACACACAAAACGCCTCCGCAATAAGGTCAGTCAGGTCAAATGATACTGGTCATTTAAACCCCCATCTAGCTGCCCCAGTACTAACACTAAAGCATCCTGTCTCCGATGGCTAGCCAATCGTGATCAAGCCATTCATGCAACCACCTTTTAATTCTGCCATTTAGAATTAGGACAATGGCAAAATGCTGCGCTGTATTGTCCAAGTGTGCATAGCTGATGGCCATTAGTCAACTACTAACTTAAAGCTCATGAGTCAGATGAGGTTAAAAGATTGACTATCGGATAACTGGCTGGCATTCTGAAAGAAAGACCTTATTGCCTATTCTTGTAAGATGTCTCGTTGGAAGATAACCCTGGATTTGTTTGATCCGCATCAATTCTGACACAAAAAAAGGAAGCATTGAGCAGCAAAGAGCTTTAGGTATATTGACTTCCAACATGCTGATCAATAAATGTACACTTCTGTTGACAACAAAAAGGGGAGGATGTGAAAGCGATTCCCAGACAAACATTTCAGAAGCAAACCGATTGCAGCTTTAAGAAAAACTCAGAGATAAGTTTCCATAATTACCTCTCTTACATTATGAAATTAGCCAATTTTGTTCCACTTTTCTATTAGTGTGCATTACACAATACTTTTTTTTTTTAAAACCATGGGCAGGTAAATTCCTTGCTTGAAATAGTTTAAAAGAAACAAATACAGAGATGGTGTCACATCAACAGACAGGAAACATACATGGTTGTTTGCTGTCAGAAACCTTCACAAGCAACACGGGATACAGTACTAGAGAACCCCTAATTGCAAACTGCTCCAACATGGCATGAGTTTTTTGTAAACACTGCAACAATTCGATCCTAAGCAACCAGTCAATAAAGTCCAGGCTCCTTTTGAAAATGCCAGCAAGACACAAGAAGGGTTCCTTGAAAAGGGTGCATCCTGTCTCATTCTCCTTGAAATGCCGGCTCCTTTTCTTTGAGGTACTTAAACCTCTTGAAAAGAGGGGAATCCTCCGGCGGGCAAGTCTCTCACGGCGGGCAAGTCTCTCACGATAGAGCTTTGAGAGAGTTATGGTTTGTTTTGTAACACGCTGGGGATCCGTTTGGAGTGACCGTGGGAGCTCTAGACAAAATATTCTGCTGAGGGGAAATGTTTATAATCCAATTTCATCCTCAAGTGGCTGAGTAAATAATAACACAGGACTCTTTCCTTTTTTCAAGAGGGATTTCCAAAAAAATATTCGAGGCAAATGATTCAAGAAGGTTTACTGAACCTCACAACCCCTCAAGACTCGATTGGCAGTACCTTGCATTGCTTTAGAGATCCAGCTTATAGTCTGACTGGGTGTCTAAATTTTTGAAAAAAAAAAAAAAAAAAAAAGGGTTTCTAAACTGCTACTTTGCAATACTTATTTAAATCAATAGACAAATCCTGAAGGTGTCCCAAAATTATCATCCCATCTTCTGAATTTTAAACCAGGTAAAAAAAACCACAAAAAAACCCCCAGCGATCCCTGCCCTTGATCTTCTTGATTTATATTTCCCCACACCTTTTTATATGGTTCCGGAAATTTTTTTTATGGTAAGTCATGAACATTTTTATTAACCAGGATGTTTTTAACCGCTTTGGGTTCAAGACACAATTAGAATCATAACCCATAACACATTCCAAAATCAGCTTGAAAAAAAAGAAACAAAACACAAAACAAAAGGTGTTCACGCAGTTGCATGAACACCTAAACACTTATAACTTTCTGAAAAAAACAAACATGTCACAACCTCGAGTTGAACTTTTTCACTGCATATCAAAGTAATTTGGTATTTTTCATTTCCATTCCCACGATGACAAATGGCACTGACGTGAATTCTGCTTTGTCACTCTGAAAGTACACAATGCATTTCTCTTTTGGAGTGGAGCAACTTTCACTTTGCTACCGAATGTTTACATTTTTGTGTTGGTTACAAACAACTGTATAAAGTGCATGCAAGCTTGCAAACCAGATAGGCCTACATGTATCTGCTTTCATTTACACAACTTTTGCTTTCATTTTAAGACCAGAGTTATTTCTTATTGAAAAGTTATACCCCCCCCCCCGACAGAAAACACAAGTTTAAAATGCCTATATATTTCAATTAAAGCGAGTAGAGAGTATCAACCCATACCATTTGTATCCAATATGATGACCAAGCAACTGAAAATAACTTACTCAATCTCACTGTACTAGATATTTTTTACTGCCCATGTTCAGGCAACTTTCACTTCATTTTGACCCCTGGGCAAGGATTTAAGCCAATGATGCCTGGAACACTTGGCCAATAAGAAAAGAAACTTTGTTCTTGAATCACAGGCGAAAATGCCATTAAGTCTGCTTGAACAGAGGGTGAAGGAATGGACAAGAGGCACAGCTTGGGTTACTGGTGTGAAATTCCCATGTCTGGTCCCTTTACTTTGTTAAGCTCTAGTTACAATTCTGTAAAACCACAGTTGTCTAACTGAAACAAAACTGAAAGAATTTTTTTTTCAATCTTTCTTGGTTGAGGAGACTGGCATCTGGAAAATATACCACCCAGTATTTAAGTTGGAGCCTTTTTTGTTCATTTGACTTCAATCCGTACTGGGAGTGGGACCATCAAACCCCTGCATTACTGCTCCATGATTCAAACCATTTTCACCACTTAGCAATTAGAACCATTAAGAGGAACTGATGAGAATGAAAAAAGGAAAAAAGAAAGAAAAAAAAGTTAACAAGAAGACTTCAAGAAACCAGCCTACTTTTCCACCCACAGAAACTTGTCTAGAGTGCACATTCCTTAACCATTGTACTCCAGAATCTCTTTTGTACACTGAATGTATATGACACCTGGTTAAACCCTGATCAATGCCAACAGCCTATTGGTGCTCTTGTTACCATGCACAGTGCCCTCTGTAGGTCTCTACTGAACAGTCATCTGTAGCTCAATTTCAATTAAGATTAAAGGTGATCCAGGTATTACATAACGACACACCACCTTTAAATTTACCAGTCAGTAAACTTCTAAACTGATTAAACAAAAACTGTACGTTAAAGGTAGGGTCATGGTTTGGCTTTAGTAAACGTACTGCTGATTTATAGGAAATATTATCAAGAAAGATACAATAAAAGTCACCTATGAAAGTTTATGTTGAATACCAGGCCTTGAATTTCATCTAAGAAAGGGCAAGACTGTAAAATCTTAAATTTTATGAATTTTTTTTTCAAGGGGCACTAAGGCCAAAACCAGGGAGGGAATAGAGGCCATGGTCTCCGTGTAATCCCAGACCTGGAATAGTGTCCACTGGGTGAGAATACAGGAACAAGCTGTCAACTTATTTTTCATCAAGACTGTTTTCATCCACATATATAGCGGGTACAAACTGCATCTCTGGCCCCAGCATTCACAAACGGACACCAGGGAAATTTGAATGTCCAAAAATCACCTCAATGAGATTCTAATTTTTTTGACAAAATTATTTCAAAGGATGCTTT
>CM021531.1:17713770-17728551 GCA_010994315.2 Pisaster ochraceus
GAATTTTCTTCGTGAAAAATAAATCATTTTTAATAAAGCTTGATTTGCGCGCACCGAAAGTACCAAGGAAGTCCTTGCGTTAGACTGAGATTTTAGCGCCAAGAATAAAACGGAAATTTACTATCTTGAGGAAGCAATCAATTCACTGGTGGAAGGAAACCAGAAAAAAAATAGCGGGAAAATACCCAGAAAATGGAGGGAATGTGATTTAGACAAGTTAGATGTCATTAACTGCCCTGGATCTGCTTAATTCGGCAGGGCAACGCGAACATCGCAGACTTAAATGTTGTAAAAATCAATTTGCAACTCCCCTCGTTCACAAAAACCCCCACATATCTACGGTTCTACCTCTTACTTGTGTCAAAAACATAAAATAAAGAAAAGCCTAACCCTAAAAACAAGTAATTCACAGTCATGTTCACAGTTATAACACGCCAACGGCACCCTAGTGGCAGCCATTTCAACCAGGGAACAACTACCGAACCGAGCATGTTGTCTGTATTCAGATCAAACCAGACGGCGCCAAACGGCCGTGTAAAGCGCTGCCTAATCCAACTGTCCCATTTAGACCGCAGTCCAAGCTCACTCTATTCAGGCACCGAGTGCCTCGCCAGCACGGTGCTTGGTGCGTGTAGGCCGAATGTTTCAGAGATTCTACACTACGGTCTGTGCTAACTCCGGTTAATTCGTACACACCGACCCGTTGATGAAATATGTGGCACAAACTTTTTAAGTTTGCCATGGGGCTTCGGAATTCAGTCCAATTACTCAACATTTACAGGGGGAAATCACTATAAATCGAGTAAATTCGCAAGAAAATCAGAGCCAACTCTTTGAACTTAAATTTACCATGTCTACGGAATCGTGTCTATTTATTAACTATAATGTGGTCTGTAAAATGCACGTTAATGAAACAAGACTTCACCAAAACAAAATGAAATATGATTTAGATTTGTTTGCAGTAGTCATGCCAAGTCTAAAAAGTAATAATGTTTGTCTGAATGTTACATAAATGAAAGAAATTACGGGGTCTATCATTGATCGTGATGTTCAGAATTGGTGCGATAAGCTCACAAACTACAAAGTTTACTTGTTCAAATCACCAACGTAGTTACAATATGTTAGTACAAGCAAGCAAGGTGAAAATGTTACATGGAATGTGGAAGGGGGGGCATACAAGTTATTTTGGGCTAAAAATTAAAACTGATCACTATTATTACACTTACCTCAAACATCCACTGAGCGACCATCTTTCTCATGAACGGTCTAATTTCTGTCTGAAATTGGTTCGCAAAGTAATCCGCACATGGTGTGTATTTTTCCTCGGCTTCAAGCAGATTCCGTAGGACTCTTTCGTCGTTCAGAAGGACTGGGTCGGGGTAGGCTCTTCGAACACTTTCAACTTCACAACATAGAAGTTCTAACTGAGTATGTGCCATGATTTTTTGACAGAGTTTATCAAGCTCACACAACTAACTAGCTTTTCTGGATAACTATTGAGCACAAATTAAACAGGAGGAGACATGGAAAAAAGTTAATTTTCCAAAGAGAAGATCAGCTTTATTCTCAGTTTAGGGCCGTGGTTACCCCTGCTTATGTCTTAACTTTCCCCTGTTACCAATGTTTTAGGTTTTTTAAACAGGAGTTAGTGGACAAGTCTCGCTTGCTATTATCTGCGAGCTTGGGGTGTTCACTCTTCTCACACGGCCCTAGCACTGATGACACGACAACACCAAACACGCTACACAACAACCTTGCCGGCCACCAGCTGATCAACCAAAAAACAGTGACGTCGTACGACGTGCATGTACAATATACCTATGTATGTACATGTACAGTATACATTGTATTACATGGTTATAATGGTTGATTGGTGGTGTCCGTCCAGCTTTTTGCGCACACACCATGCCGGCCGTGTACGCACAAAATGCAAATGATGAATAAACATGAGGTATGTTGGTTTATCAGCCCTTTTCTGTGTTTAGAAATTACACGGTTAGAAGATAGTGCGTACAAATTAAGGTCACGGATTTATGCAAGAAACCAGTGACAGTCAGTCGAACGCCATGCCTCTGTTGCTTTTTATTTTATGCTTAAAATTGGTACAGTGAGTGTGTGGGGGAGGGGGCGTAATACGGGGGAGGGGGTTTAATAGTTACAAAAACTTGAACAATGAACATCATTATAATACTATATAGGCACTATAATCACTTGCTCTATACATACAACAATTTAATGTAGGCCTACATTGTAGTCTAGCATATGACGTGTTTGGCGAAAAGGGACAAACACTCACAAAGTGCTTAAACTTGAGATATTACAAAGCAACTTGGCCATAGCTAAGTATTAAATTTATGGGCAACAGCAACTCGCCACTTAATTCGCATACCAATACATATTTTTTTATTTTATTTTTTGTCTGATGCGTGAAGCTGCTTCAAGCATGGCGGTAGAATTCTACCTCCGTGCTTTCAAGTCACACAGTGACGGTCCAATAGGGTTGCCCTGACCCTCCCCGAGTACACACACCCCGATCCAGCACCTGCTGACCGGAATATAGAGACGTGGCGAAAATGGCATTTTGTTCTTTTGTTCCCTTTTCAACACCGTGTAGAGCAAGGAAGGGACTGAACAGTAAGTACACGTGTATACACGTGTGAGCAAATCACCAATCGAAGCTAGCTTTACATCACACCCTATTATACAGAACGAGAAGCACGGCCGGAGAAGGGGCCCGCTAAAGGGTGTTCTGTATTAATGTTAGGAAAAAACACAAGCTGATGAAATCAAGTTGAAGCTGCCCCCCCCCCCACAATTCCTTACTACTGTACAATTAACATAGCTACATTCCAGCACATTAATGTCCACCGCAAGATCACACACTCGTCCCGCAGCATAGAGCAGGATTGTATGTTGTCTCTTGTCCTATTTAGATCATGTTGCAGGTTGTCATTAGTGAAGGTGAAACATTCAGGGCGATTACGTCAGTTCACATGACAAAAACAAGTACCGAATGGTACTAAAAAAAACATTATCAAAGCAAGATCAGTATCCATGTTGCGGGGTCAACCAAAACATACGGACAAATCAGTTGGCTTTTTTTTGCGGGACCGAATGTGAATTCCGATACAAGCACGTGTTGAAGTGTGTGCATGGAACACGCAGTTTCTTGTCTCAGTACATGCACCGTATTAAACCAGTACATTTACACACTTTTCCTCAAAACTTTGCTCCGACTTTCCTCGATGAAATCAAAAACGCACGATCTGATGGGTTGAAACAAAACGTTCTCTGTTTCATTACTTGCCAACAACTGCTGCCTGTTGATCTTTTTCAACATTTCTTTGTTAAATTTCCTACACATTAAATAAAAACTGGTGAAGGGCCTGCAAACAAAATATATGAACACAACCATGACACAACACAGCCCCGTACTAAACCGGGAATTTTAATAAAATGGCGTTAACTATAAACTTGATCAAACAAAGGCCGCCGTGTGTATGCCAATAACTCAAGACAGTGTCGGTCTGTCAGTCATCAGAAATCAAACAAACAAGCAAACAAGCAAACAAACACCCCAACAAAGAAACAAACACCCCATCAAACAAAGAAACAAAGACAAAGAATCAAAGAAACAAAGAAACAAAGAAACAAGCAAACAGACAGACAGACAGACAGTCCGATAGACAAACAGACAAACCAACCAACAAACAAACAAACACACAAACACACAGACACAGACCCCAACACCTCCCCCAAAAAGTAGCCCTTCATGACAAATTCATACTGTCTTAATAACTAAAACGTAATATATAACAGTGAAAGGGAAGGGTTGCATTTTAGATAAAACTATTGGCTAGAATTTTGAAATTACAAGCCCTTTCAAATAATGTTGAGTTAATTTTGAGCGGACTCGGACATGACGTCACGAAAGGATCACCACACCAGTTACATATGAACAATGTGTGCACTAGATCGCGTGCGCATATTGCAGAGGCAAAGACAGTTTTGTAGTTGATGGTAGTTGCGAGGCAGAACTTGCTATTTATAACGCCTTTGAGTGGCGGACCCCGGCCCCTCCTCCTACGACGACCATGGGGTCTGGACTTCAAAACGAAACTGCAAACTACCCCTTTTCTGTTGTTAAAGTTATGAATATGTATTATTTCTCCATAACAGGCATCCAGATAATGTGAACGGTTACTCAATCTTGTGCTCGTTTCTTTGTTGAGCTGTAGGTTTATCATATAGGTTTATACACGGGCCTGCTCTGCTCAGTGGTTCCAGTGGTATCTTTTAGTTCGGTGGACTGCTCCAGCCTGCCTGATGATAACTACGTCACGTGTGCTTACTTAGGCATACCTCTACTTACTTACGTCACGCAATTTATCGAGTAGTCACGGATACTCAGACCACGTTGGTAACCCATTAGTTCCACGTCACGGACTAAAATTGAAGTTTCGAAGTCCCATATACAGAAGCAACGACTGACAAAAGGGTCACGAAAAATAGCGCGAAATAATGTCATTCCCAGACAAGGCGCGGCACCCGTTGACAAAAAGAATGTTACCTTGCTCGAGTCATTTATAATGTTTGCACTACGTTGCAAGGAACGATTGAGAAGAAGAGTGTAAAAGTCACAGAAAATATTTTCCTGCAAATTTTTAAAGTTTTCTGAGCCTATACACGAGTGCTTCCATTGGTCGTTTACAGTCGTTTACAGTGCGATCTGATTGGCCTTCATGTCAGTGACGTCTGCAATAATGGAGCTCCATCCACGCTGCAACATGCCTATAGACCTTGATTATGCTGACGCCATCTTTGTCATGTTCATTTTATACCAAATAAAAGTAATGAATGATAATTCAATTTCATTGTACATCAATGAGGCAGAGTATTTCGCCTTGCAGCCTCGGTTTGGTTACACTGGTTCGAGTGGAAGAAAGAAAAGATGGCTACACCATGATAAAAGTCTTTCGCAAACACCTGCATTAGTAATGGCATCGTTTAATTCTGCTTTGAACTTTTTCAAGAGGGCAGTTCGAAACGAGGCTGGGAAGCGCATGGCAAAACGATCGGTACCCTCGAGCAATAGGGACATGGTGTGACTTTCAGTCAGCCATTATAAAGACCAACACATGGACGTATTGTAAATAGGTTTAGGTATGTCTATATAGGCCTACGATACACGTTGTTTTCTTCATTTCCTCCGTGGTCTAAACTGCAGAAAATACTGTTTTACGACATATAATGGTTCACTTCTATGACCAGTAGTAATCACTGATGCGCAAGCCGCTTTGTACTGTAAACTACGTCATCAATGGCATAGTCTGGCTTCCCTCCATGCAATATTGCTTCATTGTACATTGTACAATACATGATTGTACAATACATGATTGTACAATACATGACTGTACAGTACATTGATCCCTTGTGCTCTATTATTGATCACTGTTCATTCCAATGTAACTGTTGTTTTATCAGAATTAGTGGTCGGCGCATTGCTGGCATTCCATTATTAGACGGCCAAAATAAAATGACCTTGCACAATGGAACTCTCCGACCCTGTAAACTGTAAAGTGGTGTTAAAAGTGTACCTTTTGAAATGAAAAAGGTGCTAAACCAGCCGATCACCCGAACATCGGGCCCTTGGCTCTAGGGTGTTGGTTTGTGGAAGGATGAACTGCATGCAGTCAGATCCGACAAGAGGGCCATGTCACATAGGCCTCCTCGTGACACTTAAGTGCAAAATAATCCTTGCTGACAACAAAATGTATCCGTTTCAATGGACGGGACAAAAAATGTGACATGGACAGTACATACTGTTTCAACACGGTAACACCATAGAGCTCTGGTATACACTTTGTTCCATTAGTGATGTCTGAAACATTGGTCAAAGTCGATAAAATTCAGCGAAACTGTACGTTACTTCTAGAAGATTAAATGGTGTGAAAATACGATATCACTGTCATGCGGTCAAGTGCTTTGGGCGGGGATGGGGGGGGGGGGGGGGGGGGGGGGTGTAGATGCAATCCATCTCAAGTTAAAATAATCATTACCGAGCAAGGGACAGCGCTTAAACGACAACTTACTTTAAAGGGTCATTTTATAACTTTTGACCCCTGATACTCATTTGCACTCTTTGACGACTGGTAGAAGAGATATCGCGCTATTATGAACGGCCCATGGAAAACCACTTTGTGATCTTCAAAATTAGATATTTCCTGCGAGGATTGCAGGGCGACAAGACGAAACAGACATCAGCTGTTTGGGGGTCATCGCCTTAGGATTCGACGGCTGTTATGGGTACTGATTTCGTTCAATTTGGACTTTTCTATATAGGTCATCAAGTCAAATCTGAGAACTGCAATAATTAAAGACATACACAAAAAATATTTAAAATAAATAACTTAAGCAGAGCTTAGAGTAGAAATAAAAAAATCACTGTGTTTAAACTTTATTCAAAACTCCGCAGTGACAATGCAATACATCAAAACATGATTTTAAAACAGTAGATTAGGGTTTTAGTACTAATTACTGTTGACGATATTTTCTTTGTATTCTAAGCGACATAAACTTATTAACTTTTATCCCCCCCCCATTACTTCCAATGATCATGACATAGGCCTTCCTTGACCTCGCCAGCAGTCTTTGTTCCATGGTTAAACCAAAGATCCTTTCGTCCAATCATTTCCTTCCTCGATGGTCCGATGTTCAACCAATCTCGTCATTGGTCAGCACCACTAGCAGTAGCACTTTGTTTGATACCACCTCATAAAATCCACTTATACATGCACATGAAACAGTTGCATACACAATAATTTTGGGCCGCAGTTATGCAGGCTGTGCTTAGCGAATTCCAAGACGATTTCCTGGTCAATTCCCACGCTGTAGAATCCCGTTTCCTGGCGGGAACTTAAGAGGGCTAGCTGGTGTCTATGTTTGACCTTCTTGCGGCAAGGTCATAGTGATGATTCAAGAAGTCCAGTGGCTGATTGAGTACATTTCCTTCAGGATAGTTAAAGAGAGATGTTCAAGAAATGGATTTTGAAGAGTATTATTCTTGAATGATTATTATATCCTAAAGGGAATGGAGCTTTTTAATTAAAAAAAAGAAATACATAATCTCAAAAGTATATTTCTTTCTGCGAGCGGTGGGTAGGGGGGGGGGAGTCGAAACATGGATGTAGAAAAAATTAAGATTTTTATAGTCCATGCTCTATATCACGAGGAAAGACGGGACTACCAAGATGGTTTCCTTTAAGTCCCTTCGTTCAGAAATTATTTGTTAGCCTTCCCATCAAGATGACTCTGCCCTGCATGAGGAAATGATCAGATGAACTCGAGTAAGCCCTCTTGCCAACATCTTATTCTGCCCCTTTATGCATGGAGGACCGTGATAAAGTTTGCAATCTTTGAACCGAACTGGGGATCATGAACCACCCTAGTTTATTGGGACCATTGTGGATGCACAGACTCTGAAATAAGTAGAGCTGGCCACCCATAACAAGGACCGCCACTTGCGGGATATCTGGTGAGATATCCACGTGCGTTGGCACGTGGCCACAAGGGGAAATGGGCGTTCCTTTCTTTTGTGTAACAAGAGTTGATGAGGATGAAACTGCAACATCAGACGAGACACCGCTAGCGGGGAAACAATAAAAAAAAAACTTCTTCAAGAGACTGACAGACTTAAATCAAACAATGCAGAGACATGGAGACGGCCTGAGGGCCAGAGAAGAGTAGAAATACGTTGGTGTATTATATAAAAACCAGCTGTGCATGAAGACAGGAAATGGTGTGCTTGGTATCGTAGCCCTTTTTTTAGGTATCATGGTGGACACTGTAACAGGTTTTATGGGTGCACCGTTTGGTTCGGGTGTATCAGACCAGCAGACAAATTCGCCCAAACGGAGCTATATGGCATACGAAGATGTATCTCAAAATGGCGGATGGACCGGTCCTTCACAGCTTAAAACCATTAGTACACCGTCACAATGCCAACAACAGATTAACAAATGGAGACGATCTTTATTAAAAATTAAACAAATTTTGTACGGGGGAAAAAATTGTGATAAATTTAAGACAGCTAGGCCTACAAAGGCTAGATAACAACGTAGGCAAATATATCCAAAGATTTCTTACTATTTATGACTGATCAACAAACAAACAAACAAACAAACAAAACATGTGTAACACTAACAGACAGCGCCGTTTCTCTTTCTTAGACCTACATGAGAAACAGGCTCTTTAGTGAATTAGGATAGGCTTTACCGCGAATCGCATTACTACCAAACTCTAAGAAAATGTGGGACGAAACTTGACATACATGGATTGGAAAAGGATCGCCAGTGTTAAATGATGAAGAAAAAAACATTTCAAAACAATCTGATGTATTTTTGTTAAACTTAAAAACCTCAAAGCAGTATACAACAACTTTTATGTTGTAGTCTTAATATCGCCACACATACTGCATTTGAAATGAAATCTTCCATTGAACACGGTAGTCAATCACGGACACTGGTCCCCGTTTGACCTGATAACCCGAAATTCCCTACCCATGACTTCATCCACGCTCCAAGGACACACACGCCATGTTAACTCGTAACAGTGAAGCGTAAAAACCCTAACCCTCGGGCTGGAGTTCTTCCCGAAGGCTGAATTGACGATTTTCAGGTTCCGGTCACTTTCCAAGAAACTTCAGTTGCCTCGGGTGTTAATATGCCTGCTTTGATTTCCTTCCCCCATGATATACACTCAGTCATGGGTATAATACCAAAGCACTATAGCACTTGATAATGTTAAATTCATAACTGGCCGGAAGTATCAGGATAAAGCGTGCGGGGACGAGCGAACTTAGCTGAATGCATTGTGTGGTCCTTCCGTCTCTTTTCTAACGGCGTTCGGACACTCACATCTTTCACTGACCCACCCCAATCCACCCCAACCCGCCCGGGGTGGATTCAGCAAACTTACCCGCAGTGCCGAGACTATAGGGTACAAATTAATTTAGGGGGCCCAAGAGGGTGCACCATTTTCTTCTATTATGGGCACTTCTGGCCAATTGAAACTTTGGTATCCGTTTGCATTTCTCTTAAGCTCCTTTTCAGCGGTCTTGTGCCATTAATACCATTATAAAAAAAAGATAATCTGAAATGAGTGAACAAAAAATATACAGAGTCTGCGTGTAAACGGAAAACGGCTTTAAAAACATTGAAATTATCACAATAAATCTATAGAGAAAGAATGCAAATTATACTAAAATAGGCATCTTTACTCCCCCCCACCCCCCTAAAACATGAAAGTGATATATTCTTTACTTAGTTCTTTTACCAAAAAGAGCTATTTTTATTATGTTTTGTTTAAAAAGAGATATAAATAGGCGAATTTCCAAGATAAAATGTGGTTCGCCGTCCACTGTTTGCCTGAAGTGTATTGAGCCACCGTCACGCTGTGTTCACATCCGAAATGAACCGCCTCCCCCTTCCTTCACGGGTATTGTTTACATGCTGTCGTTGACACCTTCGGCGACTGTTTGAAGTTGCTGATGGAACATTTTGGTTTCTGAGTGGTGGTGTTAACACTTGCTCTATGATCGGACGAGCTTAACTCCGCACGAATTAAAACAGTCCAGATACACGAATTAACGAATTGTTAATCATGATGACCACAATCATTAACACTTTTAATTGTCACATTTTCGCAACACGATAATGAAGTGGTGCCTGGGTTCCTTTATCAAAATGCTGCAAGTTGCCAAAACAACAGGTTGTATTCATCAGTTTGTAATCGGCGAGCTTCAGAAGCTGCTCACCGGCTTGGTGGTCCGGCTGTGGGTGTCAGAACCGTGGGGTCAATGCCACGGCCGAAGGAACACGTCTGTCAACCATTCTATTCCATGGTCAACCCCAAGCTTAAAACGAGGTCAGTATGTGGGATTACCCTGTACAGCCACCGGGGTCATCGATAGTTAAAAGCTCCCGCGTGTATCAATCTGAAAATCTAATCAACAGTCGAAGAAGGAATAAGCAATAAGACAAACTGCACATAATGATAATTCTTAAAGAAGCATGGACTAGTTTTATAAAAGACAATAGGCCTAGACCTTTATCATGGTGTGGCAATCTCGATTTTTCTCCAATCCGAACCACTGTAGCCAAACCGAGGCTGGAATTTAAAATGGTCTGGTTCTTTTTTGTGCAATGAACATTTGGCATTCATTACTGCAACTGGATAAAGGGTCCATGACCAAGATGGTGGCAGGAATCTAAAGGTCCACTAACACAAAGGACTGTAGCTTTAAGCTCTAGGTGTCCACATTGGGAGCTATTTATAACATAATTTGATAAAAGTCATTCGTTTATTGTGACACCTTTAGCCCTTGGGAGGTTTTGAAATTAGAAATTAGGGAAGATCGGCGCTACAGAAAAGCAGAACAAAAAATGTTGCCTCTGGTGTATTATTCATGATCCAACTACGCTGGTATTGAAGTTAACGTGTGTTTTTTATGTTGGGTGGGCGCTGGGTGTAAGCCTGAATGGATTTATCTAAAAGTACAAAGCACTATTCAGGAAAGCAGTATGTGCCTTAAGCAGTGGCATAACGGGGAAGGGGGGGGGGCAGGAGACCCCTCTCAAAAACCCCTGCCCCTCTCTTGCCCCCCCCCCCCCACGAAAATCTTCAGTGGTTTGAAGAACGCCAATCATTATGTCAGTAATAAACTGTATTTATTTGTTTGATTTTTCGATCCACCGTCATCTATACACTTCACATGCGAACAACTTCCAACAGAACAATGCGTATCACGAACACATTGTATGAAAACAATGTGATTCTACGAGGATTCGGCACACGTGAACATACCACAAACAACACGAAGGACTATAAAACGTTATGTGCACTGGTCAAAGTTCAAAGACGTCTCATTGTTTTTATTGATTCTCCTCGGGACGTATCCACGAGTCACAATTATCTCTCTTCAACCAAATAAAGAACATGGAGAGACGATTAGTGTGGGTCATCTTGGGGTCGTCTTTATAGTCTGACAGTTGCGCCACACACGGCTGAGTGAGAATGTTCGTGGACAACATGCAGAGACATGTTTTAATGTGCTGGGAATGTTACATTTTAGTGTTTGCCGAAAAAGTACGTTGACTAAAATTGCAACGAGGGTGCGGCTGCATGTAGATGGCGGGATTCAGATAAGGACGTCTTGGGTTCGAAGGTCTTTACATCATCTGCACGCTATTTTAATTAAAGATTGAATAACAGCCCCAGTTTTTCACTAAAAACGTACTCACAGACCTGGGTGGATTTCGAAGCGTGAACAATGAAACAGAATGATGGAAGGGCAAGTTTCAGATTTCTAAGTTGAAACAAGATCGTATAAGTTTGTGTCTGATAACTGCTGTTCAAAGAAAAATATGTTCCGTCTTACAAACCAGTGACGTATGTAATCGGACCACTGATCTCTATTATACTGTCAGTATAATAGAGATCAGTGAATCGGACCCCAGAAGCACATGACGTCACAAGCCCAAACAGCGCCCTCACTGAGGTCTAAGGAATATCTATAATCATTGACTGAGAACTGTTATTTTACGAGACGAAGCAACCATACTACACATTGCAAGAAATAAACATGTGTATGGTGAGGTGGCCGCATAGCGCTACCAGACCTGGTCAGAAACACCGTTCTCTTTAATACGATAAGAGCTCGAGTCCGGTTCACTTGACTCCGCTCGGCCACGACACGCCATGATAAACTTAATCGGGTATAAACGCGATTCAACAACACTCTTGCGCAATAGTTGGGGTTTCTGAAACACTGTTGAGAGGAACTTCGGGCAAATCTTATTACAATCAGGAATGTCAACTAAAAGCCTGATTCGAGGTGAACATTTTCCCAGATTAAGGCATTTGTTGGTTCCTTTTCGTTATTAAAGTTGGACTTACAGTAGAGGAAAAAAAGTCAGTGCGGCAACTTCATGTGAATGATTTCTTGCAGGCACTAGAAATCGTAGCACCCGTCCATAAGCAAAGATTTAAGAAAAGTTGACTAATCCACATTCAAAATGATTAATATTACCAAACCGAGGCTGGCAAGGATCGCCTTTGGTTTAATAAGAATCAGTATTGCGGGTAAAAAAAAACGGGCACATGGCCCAATTGGAGGTAGGCCTAACTGACGAGCCATGCATTAAAGCGTTTTCTGTTACAGTTTGTCTGTTGGCCAAATGCCAGTTAAAGTCAGGCTATTTTGTTGCAAGTCCTATAGTGATGTAAACCGTTGCCAGCATGGCTAGCCCCGTAGAAAGTCCCGTAGAAACGCAAGGACACATTTTTTTTAAAGAGGCTATGTAAAAGCTGGCAAGTGAAAAACTAGACTTGATTTCAAGTCTGAGATGGCAGTTTTATGTCTTCATCAGCCATGCAAAGCACAATGTTTTCTATGTACTGGCTATACTGACTATCAGGTCGATACAAAAAAACACGATTACAGACTTGGAGCCAAGTCTATACCGAAAAATGTAAGGGCGAACCCTGCATTAGGTACAGCACCTTAAGACTAATTGCAAAATGACGCTATACGCGATCAGTGAACACAACATCGCACCAATTAAAATTTGGATATACCAATTGCTATCAAAATAAACGAAATTGATAAAGTAATTTAATCCGTGAGGATGTACTCGTTATCGTGAACTTGTTTTCTCTCAATAAGCATCAAGTGGCTTTTATTGGTCCTTTAATTGTTACTGATAAATATCATGTGCTTTCTCAAATTAGGTGTGTGCCCAGAAACTTCTGTCCTTACTTGATATCTTTATACCCGACGAAAATTCAAGGTTCTCACTTAATTCAAGTGAAGTGGTTTACCATCTGCGAGATCTGGCATTCTTAGCAACGAAATAACATCCGGGTTTATGTTTGAGGACCACGAGGAGGGTCCCTGGATGGTAAAGCTCTTGGGGCAATGATAATGACGTCAGTTTAAAAGCGAGTCATTAAATTTATAAGTAATTTTTGGGTTACTTTTCATCATTTTTCTTGAGGGTGATGATCGATTCTTG
Source organism: Pisaster ochraceus (assembly GCA_010994315.2). Taxonomy (NCBI): domain Eukaryota; kingdom Metazoa; phylum Echinodermata; class Asteroidea; order Forcipulatida; family Asteriidae; genus Pisaster; species Pisaster ochraceus. Next base: position 17,726,844 of record CM021531.1, read on the forward strand.
GGGTCAACAGGAAATACTTGTCTATACATCATTACTGTATGAACAAAGTCGGGAAAGAGGTTGAGTCGCACTGGCTCTTATTTGGGGCAAACACACAGCCTATGGTCAGAGAGGGGACGGGACAGTGCTGCCTGCTGGCATACCAAGTAAAACCATAATGATTAGGCCGTGTGTGTCGGGGTGGGGTGATATGGATCGCCTACCCTGCAAGATGTTGGGTGTGTGTGTGGGGGGGGGGGGGAGGTGCTGACTTACTCCCCATCGGAGCCCGTAAACCAAATGGAGTTGTCGTGTATACCTGTTTGCCGGGTACCAACCCATTGCGTAACTACCCCCCTCCCCCATGATGCCTGTGCCCCTGTTTGAAATCTTCACCTTCGAGATAAAAGATGAATACAATACTTTTTATAAGCTATACTCTGTAGTGATTTCAATGTTTTCAAACATTTTTTTATTTATTTACACGCAATGTATAGGCTGATTTGTTTTTACCTCCATCACGTCAGATTATCTTATAAAATAATAGAAAAAGGCAGAACAAGAGCCTTGAAAAGGGGCTTGTTAAGGACGAAAATGTAAACGGAATCTATAGTTTTAATTGGCCAGAAATGCCCCCTAGTAAAAAAATGGTGCACCCCCTTGTCACCAGAAGTAATCTCCCCGAGTTTCGCCGCTGGTAAAATAGTCAGTATATAACTCATCACGTCAGCTCAAAACAGGATACTAAAAAAATGTCATGAAGGTTTGTAGTTTCAATTCTCAGAGAGCTCCAATGAAAGTCTACCCGAGAAAATAAATCTCCGTTTACGGATGCTGTGACTTTATTTCGGGAGGAGGAAGTGACCAATCATGCGAATCCTAATTGTTATAAAAACGTTGGTCCCATTTATCAGTTGTTGCAGACCACCACACAGAGTTCTCTTAAAGGACTGTCACGGGTAAGAATTTGTATCTGTGGGTCACAAACCATTTCCGGGTGTCTAGCTTTGATGGTATATAAAACTTCAGAGATCCACAGTATTGACAGCGGAGAAGTGACAGCCGCAGTACAGAAGTGAAGAGGACCGTATACAAATATAGGTACCAGCGAGATGGAACTCGTCTAGAAAAGCCCATCATCGATTTACCATACAAAGATATTGTGACAAAATACACAGCCGTATATAGGCACGCACACTTTTAGGTCAAATCACTTTCCAGATATTGTCATTCTAACATAGCCCCTTTGACGTTCAATTCGTATAACCTGTGGATAAAAGAACATCCTCGTCATTACGCAATTAATTGTTCAGCTGACAAAACTCGAACAGCTCTTTTTTCTTCTTTTCAAACCATGGTTTTCTTAGTATCTGGATGTTTAAAAGGAGTTCTATCACTGGACAGTTGAAGGATGGCCGTTATGGTGACTAGAATGAACCGAATCTAAACGAAGTTTTAGCACCCCAAGCTTCATCTTATATTTTGACAATAGTCTATTATTAGCTAAAATTGTGTTAAGTTTTATACCATTCATAGTAAACTCAGAATGAAACAATATAGGAAGCAACGTAGGTTTATTAGAAGCGATAGGCCCCTTGTCTGGTATCTGAATAATCCACACACTTCCAAGGTTAAAAAAGGTCTCCGATTCGGAAACGGAAGTCCAAAAACACAGATGTTGGGAAATAGTTGACAAACCTTGTTAAAGTGGGATGGGGGGGGGGGGGGG
>CM021531.1:17789653-17801106 GCA_010994315.2 Pisaster ochraceus
ATCTCAAGAATGATTGCATCTCAAGAATGATTGCATCTCAAGAATGATTGCATCAAGCCTTTTCTTTTTACAAAAGTATATTCTGAAAGTAGATTTTACACGGATGAGATTTGACAAATGTGGAAATTCCTGGGAAAAATTGCCTGGGGACTGAGTTCCCCAATTATTCTAGGTCCAGAACCTCTAGGAGGTAAATCATTCAGAAGGTTTGCATCACCAGAAAGACAAAACTACAGGTTTGGAAATAATGTGGACTATTTCTGTCTCCCTTTTGGTGTGACTGCTTTACTTCTTTAAGGAAAATTTTAAGGTTAAAAGAGATTTTGAGGAAATCCTGAAATCAGGACAAATCCTGAAAAATCACCTGCCTGTATCTCATTCTCAACGTGCCATTTTTTAAAACACTTTGTTAGCTCTCTTTACAGGTCGAGTCACCATTTTTTTTTTTTTTTTTTTTTTTTGGGGGGGGGAGGTCAAGATAATGCTGATTTACAGGCCAAATTATCTATAAAGATACAAAAAAAGTCTTCAGTGAAAGTTTTAGCTGAATACATTGCCTACTTGTTGAGAAAACAGCAGAAAAAACTAACGCAGTATTTTCATCCAGGTCAAATCCATCCTCATTTCGACATGAGTCGACAGCAGGTACCAACTGCATCTCTTGCCGCAGCACTCACAAACAGACACCATGGAAAATATGAGTCTTCTAAAAGTTGCCTAAAGGCAATCTTTGGAGATTAAAATTTGTTTACAAACTTTTATTTAATTGATTTCTAATCAACGGAGACACATCAGACGAAATAATTTCGCAGGATGCTTACTACCAGTAGAATCTTTATAACAGGTAAGCTTTCTGCCAAAAGTTAAAAAGTTACAAAACATTTTTTCGGGGCATTACTAAAGTCTGACCCTACCTTTACACCCCCTTCTTTACTGGCATGCCTCGCAAAGTATAATAAGCCTAGAAAAACCACAAATTCAATCAAAAAAGTTGTGGCATGTGTCTTCATGTAGGAAAAACTCCCAAGGTTACACTCCAGGAACAATATCTGCTTAGGGTTGGGCATACTGGTGAGATTTTCCCCAGCATGGCAAGAAAGGTGGTGAAACAGACCATAACTTTGCTTTCTGTTCTCGTTTTTTTTCTTTTTTCAGGAGTTTTAAACTTAGCACTTTTTCATTCAAACATTTTGGGGGTGTTCATTGTTAGTTCTGTGCCTAGATGCAAGGGTTAAGGGTTAGTTAAATTGAGTACAATTTCATACAATGTTATTTGTAAATTTTAGCTGGGAACTGCTTTTTTCATATAGGATGCCAGACATGAAAAGATTTGTGAGTTTACACTAGGATTTTAAAGGTAGGGTCATAGATTGGTAACTATTCCAAAAAACAACGACCATAAAAACTTATTCAGTGAGATGCACTGCAGCTATTGATGGCGTGTCGTGGCCGAGCAGTCTAGTTCACCGGACCCAAGCTCTGGTGTTGCCAGAAGCTAAGTGTGGGTTCGAATCCTGGTCATGACACTTGTGCCCTTCAACAAGACAGTTAACCATAAATTGCTTCGTAAAAAGTTGGGAAGGTAGTGCATTCTGCTCTACCAGCTAGACTCCTAGCGGATGGTACCCATGCCTACATCTTTATGGAATTGGAAGGGGGTAACCCTGTTTCCGCCCCAGGAGTAGATGGCAACGTGCCCCTGGGGACAGTTGATTTGGGCCGACAGCCCGAATCAGTTAAGTGTAGCCCTCAAATTGAAGTGGCCATCCGGCCTAGTGATGTTTGACGATTTCTCACAAAAGAATTATAATAACAACCTTTTTTTGAGAGGGGATTCCCTTCAAAGTAATATGGTTTGGATAATTTTTCACTCCAAAACATCTGAATCTGGGAAATGGTTCATGCATGATTCCTCAGATTTCTGTGGGTTGGTGTTCGTTCCCGAATGCTGCAGCCAGAGATCTGGTTGGTACCCGCTGTCACCTTGCTAAACGTAGATGAATTTGACGTTCTTGTTAAAATACCATGAAAGTTTTTTGCTATTTTCTCAGCAAGTAGATGCTATATTCAGCTGAAATATATAAATAAAGGTCTGAATTACAAAAGCCAACCACTTTAGAAAGATATGTAAACTAGAATAATTGATTTATCGTGAAATAAGAACACAAATTCTACTGCCAACTTTTCATGTAAAAAGATAACACGAACAGACACTCACCGTTTACGCATTGATTTGTACACGAAATGCTGTATACATAGACCTCGTTCACGCAATTTTCACGAAGGGAAACTCGTGTTAAACAGTTAATCACTCATTAATTAAACTTACTGTGAAGAAAATAACAACATACTTGCTTGGAAAAATGTCAACGTTTAAATGGCAGTATCTGAAACAATTATTTCGAAAATAGCGTAACTTCAAACATGAAAGTTTGGCTGCTGGGGCAAAATTGCCATTTCGTGAAAACAGTGACAAAATGTCAAAGACCAGTATCCTCTTTTGGTGGATCCCAACATAATAAACCTATGAAAATTTGGGCTCAGTTGGTCACTGAAGTTGCAAGAAAATAATGGATATAAAAGACCAAGAACACATAGAATTGTGTGCTTTCAGATGCCTGAATAAAGGCTTCGTCCCTGAAGCCTTTCTCAGATTCAAATTCTGGGGTGAAAAATTTTAACTCTTTCTCTAAAACTACGTTACTTCAAAGGGTGTCATTTCTAACAATGTTCTAAAATATCAACAGCTCGCCAGTGCTCTTTACCAAGTAAAATTGTATGGTCACTAACTTGTGGATTATTTACAAAAATTACACCCTACCTTTAAAGACATGTAGATTTATTGAAATTATTGACACCTCGTCCTCTTTACCGCAGAATATTTAGAAGATTTCCCATCAACATGTTATGGTATTCAGGCCTAACCAACAGTCCCACAGACAGCCTTATCAAGAGGTGATCAAGATGTTGAGACAACATTTTCCAAAAGCCACTACCTATAGTCTCCAGTACTCAGGAAGTTTTTCTTTCAGCAGACAATCACAACACAGTCCTGACCAAAACAAAAGACTTGGGAACTGAGTGAGAGAGCCTGGGAGGAGACAGTGAGGGTGGGAACCAGATAATTCGCCTGGCCTTTGCCCCTTCTTTCAACTCAAAATTTGACATTTAAAAAAAAAAAAAACAGTTCTTAGGACTTATGCATTTCTCTCACAATTCCACCAATACCCCCATCCCCACCATTTTGAAAACAAAATTGCAAAGCACAACATCAATGATGGTTTAAACCAAACAATGAGGAGTTATTTAGCACTTAACAAACCAAAATTATCATATTCAAGTTGAAATGTGCATTAAAAACACCCATTTAATTACTCACTTTCTGTTTGAGTTAACTTCCACATACACCCAAACAAGTTGGATTTGGATCATGAAAAAAACATTTTCATCCATATCCGTTGACATGTTAATTAGAGTTCCACAGAACTCTGAGATTCTCACAGAACTTGGGGGTTGTTACCGAACTCGGGGGGGGGGGGGGGGGGGGGGGGGGGGGGGGTGGTGTCTCAAGGAACTTTTAAGTACTCACAAAACAAAGAGGTTTTTACAGAACTCAAAGGTTCTCATAGAAATTAGAGGTTCTTATGGAACTCAGAAATTCTCACAAAACTCAGAGTTTCTCACAGAACTCAGAGGTTTTCAGATAAATCAAGGGTTCTCACAGAACTCGGTTTCTAACAGAACTCAAGGGTTCTCAAAGAACTCATGGATTGATGGAAATCACCTTGGAGGTTGCTACATAATTATTATTTTTTTTTTCAAAGAACTCTTAGGTTCTCATAAATCACGGAGGTTATCACAGATATCAGTTTTTCAAAATATAGAACTCAGGGATTCTCACAGCACTCGGAAGTTCATACAGAACTCAAAAGTTCTCACAGAGCTCAGAAGTTCTCCCATAACTTAAGGGTTCTCACAGAACCTCAAAGAACTCTCAGGTTCTCAAAGAACTCTCAGGCTCTCATAGAAATCAGAGGTTCTTAAAAAAAAACACACAACGGTTCTCACAGAACTGTGAGTCTCTTATAGAACTCAGGGGCTCTCGCAAAAAATCAAAAGTTCTCACAGAACTGAACCAGAACTCAGGGATTCTCACAAAACACAGAGGTTTTTACATAACTCACAGGTTCTTATACAGAACTCCGCAGTTCTCATCTAGGACAATGAGGGCCATAGAACTTGTGGGTTCTCTAATGCTCTCACAAAAACCATAGTTTCTTACACAACCCAGGGTTCCACAGAACTCAGTGGCACTCATGAAACTCACAGAGCATCCATGGGACTAACTGCAACTCGATACACATTAAGTAGGATTTGAAACTTTGCATGGAGGAAGTATAACTAAGTGCGGTTTGCGGTAACACCATGTGAAAATCTCTTTTGAGTAGTGTAGGTTCTGAAAACAACCGGTGGTGAACGACTCAACGTCGATACACATTCATATAATATATGTATCCACTGATTTTAACACTTTAACATCTATCACATAATATTACACTGAACTTTGGTATCAATGCAATACCTATAACCATGAGTAAATACACAATTCCAACCAAATAAATCTTCCCGCCAGAAGACCAATGTTGATGAAGGTCATCACTTGTCAAGCTCACCCATTCTCCTGCACCAGCTTTTTGTGAACTCTTTAAACACAAATTCTAAAACATCATCACCGATCATTTGTCCCCATTTTCCTTGCATCGTCATGGGAACATGGGCATCAATTGTAATACACAGACAGACGTCTCTTTCTGAACCCAAAACCCAACATATTTCCCATAACACTGAGCCGTACATTTTTCTATTTCCCATAATATAATTTACTGATAGCCCAACGATACACGCCCCAACTTTTTTTTTCTTTTTTCTTTTCTTCGAACTTTTGTGGGAATCACTGACGGAATTCTTCCCACAATAAGAGGTGTGAACCGTCTGTCGTTTTACTTCTGGTGAGTGACCTACCTACAGATCTGGATCAAATGAAGAGCTGGTTGAATGCATGTTGTGTCTCCTACGCCCATAAGGTCTTAACGTTATGCCAAACTGAGTCAAAATTCAAGGAAATATTGAACTAGGGACTAGGGCAATATTTTTCAAAAGACCCCCCCCCCCCAATTCCACCACCAACAAACAAAACCCCGCCAAATAAGGAAAACATACACAAAAAGTATTTTCAAAAACATGTTCCCCATAATGTATTTAAGGAAAGGTCCCTTTGGATCTTAAGTGAGAATAGTAATTAGTATACTGACAAGTTTCTACCTTCACTTACTTTGAACACCACCCCCCCCCCATCAAAACAAGTAAAGAAAGGTAATCACAGGAAGCAGCAACAAGCTGCAATGAGAACAAAACACAGAGCAGCTCCAAGCTTCATTCACGCCAAGCTCCACCCCCATCTCCTTACTGACCACTACGGCAGCAGTGTCGAGAAGTCGACTCACATTTTCCAGCCGGCAAAAAAAAAAGGTAATTTTGTAAATAAAGACATCCAAAGCTCAAGCTCACTCCATCCTCAAAACAAATCCTACAATGAGTTCAACTTCACTTAAAATCACATTCCAGCTGTTCCTTGTTTGTTATTTGTTAGTTTCTTTGCCAGAAACACAATCCAACCATTCAATTTGTTTTGCCTCCTTTTTTAATAGTATCGCAGAGTCTACTTTAATAAAAAATTAAATCATTGAGGCAAAGTTTAGTTGAAAAATAAGTGAATTGGGAACCAGTCTACTTACATCAATACAAAAGTGTTAATAAAAACAGTCAGAACTGTGCCACATCGTACGGAAACACGTCTCACCTAAACCGGAGGTTGACTGAACTATTATTTCACATTCACACAGTTTTTCATAAACGCACATTCCAGACACACACTCACAGCCAGATCAGGGCGCACGACATCAAATGTTTTCTGGTTCTGGCACCAATTGAAAGTTCCCTGTTTACTTTAAAAGTTTGTTTATCAAAACATTTCCAAAGGACGCAAATGTCATTTCAACTCCAAACTCTCCCACGGGATAAAAACATCATATATATACATATATATATATATATAGCACAATGAAGACCAAAAACATGCGCAAAACTAAAGTAATTATTTTACAGCTTGGATCTTGACTCTACCAGTGGTTTTGGTCATGGAGTGTATGTACGCAAGACCCAAGCACTCTTCTGGGTATTTTGATTTTAAATCATGTAGGAAGAACTTTCTTCATCCCAAATATTCCCTCCAGCTGAATCTAAACATTGAGTGCTTTCCAAGCTTTCATTTTCCAAATCCCAATAAGCCAAGGAATTCATTCCTTTACCTCAGCAATCCCAATCAAAACAGCCCTGGTTCCTAGCCAACAGAGCACCCTGACTAACCCCCTTGTGCACCCCCTTCAGAATGCTCCCATACCACTACCAGCAGACACCTACTCCAGACATCACTTCCCCATGTTGCTAAGATCAAAGGCTGACCTACCCAAGGTCATGCACCCTCTCACCCCTCTGAACTACCCTCTGGTGACCTCACCCATGCCTGACATTCTTGTGGTCTGGGAACACAAACACCCTATGGAGTTTGCCAATGGGTGGGCTGTACCTTTCCAGGACTCCCAGGGGTGTTCCTAGGGTATGACATCCTTGAGGGGACATGATTATTTACTGCGGAAACTGTCAGACTACATCAAAATGGTTGTATTATCAGTGTTGTTTTGAAGGGGAAAAAAACCTGATAATGGTCAAAATCTCCCATTTGCAATGGAATTTAGAATGGTTTATGGGATAGTATATTCCATAATCAAATCAGTGCTGCAATGGGTGCCCCATTTTCATGACCATGCCATGACATACTTGACCAGTTGACCAGCGAAGGACAGAGATCCCACCAAAGCAAGGAGTGGACGGACATCGCCGCCGAGTAGGGACCCAGACTAACAACATTGCAAGGCCTTGGAAATGACTCACCAGCAGTGCCAGAGTTTATTACCAGGCCCACTTATGAAAAACCTGCGGGCCATATCGTGCCAATACTCCCCCTCCTTCTCCCCCTGCTAGGCTTGCTGCTGGATCAACGCCAGGCAGTTACAATCCATCAACAAACCAAAGTATATGCCATACCACTACCAGGCTTCTCCCCAAGATTTTTGTCAAAAAACTGTGGGGCATTTTCGACCAGAATTTTGCAAATAATTGGGCCAAAGTATGCCGAACGGAAACAAGGGTCTCGCAATGTTTCACTTGATGTTTATGTTTGGTGTTAAAAGCTCTACTGTGCAATCTGAAGTATGTAATTTATTTATTTATTTTCTGCAAGTAACAGTCCGCAGTACGTGCTTATAATAGGCCTGCATGGGGAAGAGCCCATAGGCACTAATGCCCCAATGATTTTCATAAAGGCGGGCATTTCATGATTTTCATAAGGGCAACATTTCATACATACAGAGTACAGATGACTTCAAATTTTTGTATTTTGATTTTTTACTTTTTTTACAGCAGATATAAAACTGAATGAAGTGTGGTCCCTCCCCCCCCCCTCCAAGCACTTCCTTTTTATTCCAAAGGTCGACATGGCCCTTTGCAGCCACCATACCACTGGGAGTGCCACCTGTGTTATGTGTTTTAGGTCATTCTTGTTATGTCTACAATTGGCCTGAGTATACAAGCCACAAGTGTCACTTCTTTAAAGGGCATGCACTGAGGGGAGGCAAAATATTAGCTTAGGGGCGGAGTACATTCTTTCAGATCCGCTAGTCACAAAAAATGTCCTTTTACAGTGGGACAGTGTCATCAACATTGCTCCATGTTTTGCCAAGTTTTTGTATTTGCACTCTTTTGTCGTCAGAAACGTCGTGATCTTGAGATTGTTCACTTTCTTATTATTTTAGTTAACTTTCTTATTTGGTTTAGTTCAAGAAGAACCGTTTCTTGAGATCATTGGTGGTCAAAAGAATTTTAAGACAGGATAAAGATCAAACTGGGGCTTCTGCCATCCAGTGACACTGCATTACCAGACATTTTTACTTTTTTTTGGGGGGGGGGGCAAGTGGGGGCAAAGACATCATTTGGGAGGGGGATTTTTGATGTACAGAATCATTCATTTGTGTATTTTTTTCCATCCAAATTCAGTGGGGCAAGAGGAGGAGGGGACAAGGGTTCTGAGGGGATGCTCCTCCCCCCCTAACTCCCCAGTTAAGCCACTGGTCGTACGGCTCTTTGATTTAAACTGAAATGGCACACAAAACCGGAAATGGCATCCGGTATTTTTTTTTATGAAATGGAACAGCACAAAGACATCACAAGTTTCACCTTTTTTTTTTTTTTACCTAATAAAAAGTAGGCACCTATTGTAACAAAGATGTTGTACTTTATTGTGTGTTTACTGAAAAAAAGAGGATCAAAATGAATAATTCTTAAAAAAACAAAAACACAAAAAACAGAAAAAAAGCCCTCGACATCCTCTGAGCTTTCATCTTAGCTGATTCGGCTCAGTACTTCCCAGTTGTCATTAAAAAATACCGCCTGAATGCAGCGGAAGTTTTCAAAGGTGTAACTATCCTTTTAACTTTACAGTCGCAAAGTTACCTTATCTTCAGTCAACCTTTTCTCGTTACCCATTAATTTGAGGCACAGTTACCAAAAGAACACATAACACATCAACGCCAAACATTAAAATTCCCCCCTATTGTACCACGGTCCAACAATGGCTGAAATTCCTCATAAAAAATAGCAGTATTTAGAAACTCAAAGCCATTAACATCGCAGTAAAAAACTATCTGACCTTTTATTCAGGATAGAGTTGAGGCACTAATGACAACAGCCTGAACTCTTTCACGAAGCCTAATCAGTAGCCAACTTGGGCCTACTTTTGTGGTTGCTAAGACAAAGTGTGTCCCCTGGTTTTGTGACATTTATGACTTTCTTTTAAAAAAGGTCAAGATTAAGGTGACATTTTTGGGTTAATTTTTAACCTAGTAGAAGAGACGAACGGAGTATGCTAAGTGTCTAAACAACCAACCCAATTCTGGAACAGTGGCTGTTCAATACTATCAGAAAACATAAGGTTGGAGACCCCCCCCCAAAAAAAAAAAAACCAAAAAAAAATCAATATTGGTTAAATTCTGATTGAAATGTTTTAATCTGAAGACATTTGTTTTTGTACCTGCAAAAAGAAAAGCAATGTTTAGTTCTGAATAAAAATTGTAACTCAATGATCAAGATATATGAAGGTCAAGAATATATCTTGGGGAAAATAGTAACTTTTGGTACACCATTTTTTGTTGATGTTTATCTATCTACTTTTGATTGATGATTGATTGATTGATTGATTGACTGATTGATTGATAGATTGTTTTTTAATTAGTTTTTTTATTTGTAGTTAATAATAATTGGTGATATTTGATCTTGCGACCTTCTAAAATCTTAAATGGATTGATAAACCACGATTCTTATTTTCAAAGTCTCCTGATGATGATTAGAGCAGTCAGAACGTTGAGATCAATTAGGAAACTCACTCCTCGACAGTAAAATTAATAACGAGAGGTCCCCTCGATCCACAAAGCGAAAGTAAAAGTCCAGCCAATTTCCTACCTCCTCCCCAGGTAGTAGTTAATAAGCAGGGTAGTTCTTCTCAGAACTAAGTAGTCTCCCGAATTCAGAAATCTACTCCACGGCAGTATAACAAATAGCAAGACAAGTTCTCCAAAAAAAAAACAAATCTACACAGCTAAATAAATTTAGACACATACATGTAGTGTTAGGCCGTGTCCGAAACGGCGACTTCGGCTACAGCTAGGGTTAGATCGCGTGCGTCTGCCTATTCTTCAACACTGGCAGACGCGCTGATCTAGCTCTAGCTGTAGCCGAAGTCGCCGTTATTATGTCATGGCAAACTAAATACACATTGATATCTCACCATACAATGCCTCAAAAACCCATATATACAAATCTGGTTTTTTTTGCATCTTCTAGCATTTCCCTTTTTCTTTGAACGAAAACCACACATGAGACAAATTAACTCTCATACATAGAGAGCATTGAAACATTATTTAAGCTCCAAGCCAGTGTCCTTTTTCAAGCACTTGTTGAAATGCTATTGAAAATGATGCAAATCTAATCATAAAAACATTGACTCTTTCAAAAACAAACGAGGATCTTAAGGAAAGAAATAAAGTGCAGGATATAGTATAAAGACCATGAAATCAAAGCAGTGGAGATGGGCAGGTCACATAGCAAGTTGGTATGACAAAACAGTTGGACATGCAAAACAACTGAATGTACTCCAAGAAACCAAGACCAGAAAAAGAGGCAGACAAAATAGAAGATGGAGAGATGAACTAAGAATATATAAGGGCATTGCTGCATGGAAACAGACGGCTCAGGTTAGATCCCAACGGAGAACTGGTGAAGAGACTTTCCTCCTGCAGTGGAGTGAAATGGGCAAGAAAGAAAGAGTGAGGGCGCTATTTAAAGTACATGGTTCATAGACCAATCCATAAAAAAAAAATTGGGGGAAAATGCACTAAATGCACAGCTCTGTTGCTTCCACAAAGTACAATGTGACAGCAGTCTTTGGGCAAACATTTGCATAAAATATGTTGCTGCATAAACAAAACAAAGTGGTCTGTCTGTCCACTCACAGAATCTGTCATTTCAAAGTTTTCTCAGCAGGAAGAACCTAATGACATCATCATGTGACAAGGTCCATGATTAGTTGGTCACTTGTACTTAATGAGCCAATCACGCCAGGCGGTGTTCTGATTGTTAGAAAACCAATGATCATAGCAGAATAGTCTCATCATCCCAACTGGAGAAACTGAGTAAATAAGAAACACCAGAAAGTGCTGAGAATGGGTCAAGGTATCAAATTGGGAGGTGCTGAAAGGTGTGCAAGAGGGTCAGTAATTCACCCAGCACCTAAAGCAATAAACCTATAACAAGGTTGAACAGCTATTAGAGCTTACAACAATTACAACAAGTTATATTCCAGACAGACTTGGTATTCTGTCACAAGTCTAAAAGAAATGAGGAACTGAATTATAGCAGTTTAGAAATGAGACAGCTACGTCTCAGGAATGAGACTTGAGTCTCAAGAATGAAACTTGAGACCTGTCAACTTTCGACAAAAACTACTTTAACTTAATGTTTCACGAGTCCACACATATGAAGCAGTAAAGTGAAGGTCATGTTTTTGTTAAAGACCATAGTTTGTCTTTTGACACTGGGTTAGTTCAGGGCATTCCAGACCCCTCCTCTACATATTTCCCGAGGAATTCAGCCAACCTGGTATTTATTTTTGGAGGAGGCGGCCAAGGAATTGGGATGATGAGTTTTTGGAGCTAACGATGGATGATGAATTTCCATCTGGGTGCGTTTGGATGAGGTCTAAGGAGGGCAACGGGTTGGGGGGG
>CM021531.1:17814564-17832692 GCA_010994315.2 Pisaster ochraceus
GGGTGTTCTATCTGCACTTGGAATAAACCAAGCACACAGTAACTACCAAACGCTGGTGTAGGGTTAACCATCAAACAAAGAAACGATTGAAAACATTTTGAACTACCACTAGATGCGGTCGGTGATTCAAGTCGAAGATGGGCTATTTCTCACCTGTTCAAAGACGTAGTACAGGATGAAGATGAAGTTGACACTCGCTAGGAAGTTATCTCTGCCATAGAAGCTGGAATCATACTCAAACTGTACCTCCAGCTACACAATCAAGACACAGTCAAATAGAAAGGTTTATACAAGGTTGTTTCTTTGCGTCGTGGAACATTTGTAGATATTCAAGAATACTTCCAAATTTGGGAAACAAAAGGAAGATTAATTTGACGAAATTCAGTCCATTATCTACCTGTCGTGTTAAAGAGTCTAAAGTTGTTTCTGTCTTTAGTTTTGACCTTTAGTTTTGATCTTTGGTTTTGACCTTTAGTTTTGACTAGTGAATGCCGGAAGACGAGTTTTCATGCTCAACTTTCATGAACCCGTTTTAAATTTGTACATAAGATGCCGTCGACAGGAGTTTTTTGTGGGGTACAAGGTCAACATTGGGGCACATTAACGCACCGGATATCCCATTCTCGCCATGTTAGGTTTTGTTTGCCCCCGCACAAAAAGAGACAAAAAGGAATTCATGCTCAAAATCTCCCTTTTTCCTAGCATTGATGTGTAACTCTAAATTCCAGCCAAATTACCATGTAATAATGTATATTGTTTGTGAATAGTCACCTGCTAATTTTTGCTTGGCAGAAACATTTGCTAAGCATTCTTTTCTGCTTAGCTGTGAAATTTTGCCCCAATCTGCAGTTTCTAATGGTCTGTTGAGAAATCTGATAAGCAATGTCCTGAAAATTTTCTAGCATTAGGCATTTTTGTAGATCCCCAAAGTGATATGAATTGATGTGGACACCAGGGCTCCAATTTTACACTGGACCACAGACCCAAGGCCAGTGATTTTAGCATCGGGCCAGTAAACCGAGGACCGAACAGTCCGGCTGTCTTGCATTGTTCAGTTGAATAATAATACCTCACTACGCAATATCTTTAATTTACAGAAATTATGTTCAAATGTTGACTTAGAGTTTGAGTCTGGTACAATCTTTCAATGGGGAACTTTTGAGACGCTAGGTGGCAGCGGACTTACCAGGTAAATCCATTGTTATCGGTGATGTGCGCATGCTCAAAACTACAGAAAACAACGGAAATTTACCTGGTAAGTCTGCTGCCACCTACCATTCCAAAGTCTCCCATTCAGTGTCGAGCATCAAAAGGATACTTACCCGTAAGACAAATGAGATTGAAAACTTCTCTCTCAGTGAATGTTCACAGATGAAAACAAGTTTACATGTTAAACTTTGTTGTAAGTTCTCTCTCATTTTGATTCTGGTCTTGTAAAATAGAGTCTGGTCTGGTAAACATTTTGAGCTGCAAAGCCCTGCGGCGTTGCGGAATTTTACCCGAAACTCAAGCCCGGTGGATGAATGACACTTACCGAGATGACAATCACATTGCACATGGCAACGAAAGCACCAAAGTAGTTGAAGAATCGGTGTGTGATACAATGTTGAAGTTTCCTCAGATATTTGTTGTTCTTCAGTACAATTGGCGGCCTCTGAAATTTTAACAACAGTTTTATGTTGGTTAAAAATAAAAAAGTCAAACAATACGAGCATCAACAATGTTATTTAAGACCAAGACCTAGTTTATTATTAACCCCAACCATCAAAATGCATCAAAATCCAGCAGCATGTTTCGCTTGTTTCTGTTGGACTGAGGACTGAGCCCTTACCACCCCAAACCATCAAAATCCAACAGCATGTTCTGTTTGATTCTGGACTGAGAACTGAACCCTAACCACCCAACCCATCAAAATCCAACAGCATTGTTTGGTTGATTCTGTTGGACCGCAGACTAAACCCTAACCACCCAAACAAAATCCAACAGCATGCTTTGTTTGACTCTGTTGGACTAAGCACTGCCCCTAGTAAACTAATAATGCTTTATATGTGATCAGGTATACCTCTGAGTCCAATAGTTTGGGTGTGAAGTTACGAGACGGTTCCAGGTTTCGAGTGTTTAAGGATCTTAGTAAATCATAAATGCTTCCTAACACAATTTTGTCAAACATATAAATATCCAATCCTTACTCTGCGCCTTGAAGTGACTCGATCTAAGACATCAAAAAGTTGCTGGAAGTCCGTTGCTGTCAAGGAACCGCCCATGTTTTCATCCAAATCCTGCGTTGAGAAAGACAATTTTCTCAGAATAAAACTGCAGTGCTCTCTTGAAAAATTCGCCGAGAGGAATTTTATTTTATTTTAAAGAAACAAACACATTAGATGAACAAAATAGTTTAGTATGATCCGACTGTATCTCAAAATCGGTACAATTAGACCATTTCCGAGTTGCCGGCTACAGCTACGGCTACGACTGTTGCTAAGGGTGTTACCAAGGATGTCCTATACTGATGCACGATGATAAGGCATTCCAGCCATAGCCAAAGCCATAGCCGTAGCCGCTAATTCAGACACGGCCTTAGCACTGGCACTTTTCGAAAAACAACGGCTTCAAATTCAGTACTGGCTGAGGCTCCGTCAGTACTTTTGAAAGCATGTGCTCTGTTGGTATGGTGCTACAAACAGGCAGTCGGAGCAGAAGTCCGAGGCGACACCGAAGCTATGGTTTTGAAAAGGGCCAAAGACATGTTTTCTCTCAAAAGGTTTTGTCCTCCAAAGTTATTTGAAACTTAAAAAAAAAAAATTCTGCCATGGTTTAGGTTGAGCTTTAGATGTCAGATATCAAGAAACAGTGCTAAGCAAACTTGCTAAGCAAATACTGGCAGGGAACCAGTCACAAGCAACGTAAATTGCATGGTCAGAGGATGGTAACCGATTTCTGCTAAGCAAATTTTTAAAGAAATTGTGCATTGCTTCTTTGAGAAGCCTCGACTGGTTTTGACTTACAGTGACTATAGCCGCCTTAGCGCTCTTCTTAATGTTTGTCTGCAGCACAACTGCCTTGACGACACTGACGCTTAGCGTAGTGCCGATACTGGTCCTGGCAGTATTGAGGGTCATTCTGCCTTGCCTCCTCAGCATCTCAAAGGCTGCTTGGAATCCAAGACGGCGCCGTAACAGGCTACTCTGCATGGAGTGCTGTGGCAGGATGGAAAAACACATTGACAGGTTTGTACTAATAAAGAAGTCAGCTTTATTTTGGTAATAGAAAGAGGTAACAAAGGTAAGCAAAAAATACTGTTAAAAAAAAGAGAGGGAAAGGTCAGTTTTATGTCAATACAATTGTTGGTTGCACCACAACCAAAACTTTGTGTTTTGTTTTGGTTGTGGTGACTTCGTGTTTCAGGTTGTGGTGCAACCAACAAATTTTTTGACATAGAACTTTTTTTCCCCCTTTTTTGAAAGAGTTTTTTCTTCTTTCTATTAACAGACGGAGAAAAGAACTAATTTTTAAAATCTTTGTACTACAAATTTGTAACAAACCCATGAGAATAGTAATAAGTAACTTTCTGGATACACAAAAAGAAAATCTAAAACAAATAAAACATCCATCTTTAAAAATGCCGATAAATTCACTGCCTAATTGAAACAAAACTTGTTGGCTCTCATGATCAGAGAGGCAAGTTTTGAACTCAAGCCAATCATAGAAGCTAGTCTTGAACTCAAGCCAAACAGAGAAGCTAGTCTTGAACTCAAGCCAAACAGAGAAGCTAGTCTTGAACTCAAGCCAATCATAGAAGCTAGTCTTGAACTCAAGCCAATCAGAGAAGCTAGTCTTGAACTCAAGCCAACAAACTCACCAGTAGATAGCCTCTGAACTCATTGTAGATTACAGCCGTCAGCATATTGAAGAAAAAGTACAGCCCTGCCAGGAGGAACAATAAGAAACGTACATTTACTCTTAATGTCAAAAATCAGATGTCAAATTCAATATAACACAGGGACGTTTTTCAGTGTTCAATTTATCTTCACTCATACCCAAATCTTGATCTGACATATCTACGGGAATACCATCTCGAGAGGGCAAGGCAAATTTCATTTGAAGGGCAGTTCTATTGGAACACCTTGAGGTCCATGAGACTTTTGAAGGGGCCCGAAGGCCAAGACCAGGGGCAACAGAGGCCAGGGCTCGAATTTGGAATAAAACTCCACAAGACCGCAGGGCTTGTAGCTGAAAATGTTTACCAGACCAAGAGTTTAATTCACAAGACCAGAATCTTCATGAGAAAGAGATTTCTACACAGTTTAACATGTAAATTGTTTTTATTTGAACAGGCACTAAGAGAAGATTGATCTAATTTGTCTTATGGGTTAGTATATTTTGATACTCAACAGAATTGTATAAATACCAGAGTCAAGGTCAACATTTGAACATGATTTCTTTCTGTTAAAGATATTACACAGTGGCTATTATTCGATTGACAAAACACAAGACCGCCGGATTTGTCAGGTCATGAGTTTACTGGCCCGAGGCTAAAATCACTGGCCTCGGGCCGGCAGTCCAGTGTCAAATTATAGCCATGGGCTTCCCTGGCCTTCTTGCAATTTTAGGCCTGCATTCAAATAAGCATCATTTGGCCTTCCTTTGGACAAGGATATCTTATTATAAGGTCTAATTAAAGAATAAATTCCATCATTTAACCATGGGATGGTTGACAACAATTTCAGACAGAAGGAAAAGCTTTTGTAACAAGTCAGGTCAGTGATAAACCAGACTTCTTCACCTGAAGGTTAACCAAAAATAGTTTAAACTCGCTGATTTGCTCATTAAAACGTTATAGCTCCCGAGGTGAAATACCCAATTATTGACAAATAAAAACAAAAGGGCACTTGCTAAAATGAGCATAGAAAGCTACTGAAACCAACAAGCAATGGCAGTTACTGAAACAAACGTACAAGAAGAGTCAAAGGAGAGTCGTTAAAATGAAAACTCACCAATAATGAGGAAGACGATGAAATACAAGCAGTAGAATCGATTGAACATGTACGCTGGCATCGTAACTACAAAAACAATGTTATAAATATCACCGATCAAAACACATTCAAATAAATCACCTGATTGAAAATGATAGTGTTGGTTTGAGAATTCAAAATATAGTTTATCTGTTTCAGCAAGACACTGTTTAAAATTCAGCTACACCCAACTCAACTTCAGGACTTAAACTTGAGTTGATGACCGTCAGCCAAAGTCAGTATCCCGGGAAACAGCCCATTCAAAAACGATGTGACTGAGCGTGTATGCCGGCGCGCTCTGGTAAGTTCTGTAACGTTGTTGCACTGGGGTACATCATAATCACAAAATAGTTTGGTCTTTGAAATTCATGTTACAATAACAATGACAAATAAACAATCTAACACATTTTTGATATCATTTATCCCAAAAATTTAAGTTTTCGAGATTTCAACATACTTAAAAAATGAATAAATCAGCAATATCGATATCAAATTATTGGGTTTTTGAGTAAAATCAATTATATTTCAACGCTTCTAGGTTTAGAATGTGCTAACCACCTAGGTTGTTAGCCGTAGTCAGTAGAACAAACAGGCTCATGAAGCCAGTTAGGATATCAAGGAGGTATAATTTAGAACCTGCTTACCATCTGGGTTGTTAGCCAGAGTCAGGAGAACAAATAGGCTCATGAAGCAAGTTAAGATATCAAGGAGGAATAATTTAGAACCTGCTTACCATCTGGGTTGTTAGCCGCAGTCAGGAGAACAAACAGGCTCATGAAGCCAGTTTCCATGTCAAGGAGGTATAATTTAGAATGTGCTTACCATCTGGGTTGTTAGCCGTAGTCAGTAGAATAAACAGGCTCATGAAGCCAGTCAGGATATCAGGGAAGAATAGTGTAGCTTCAGCGTACTTGTCTGCTTTGTCTGGCGGCTAGATGCAAAGAAAAACACAATTAGAACTTTATGGTCGCCCAAAATTAGGGATCACAAAAACTTGTTCAACTTGAAGTGCCAGTTTACCTAAATTTATGCATAACATAATTTAAGACCTGGGCCCAATTTCATAGAGCTGCTTAAGCACCAAAATTTGCTAAGCACAATAAAACTTTGCTTACCAAAATAAGGTTACCAGCCAAACTACCACATCACGTATACAATTTGTGACTGGTATCCTGCTTATTTCTGCTTAGCAGGAAATTGTCAAGCATTATTTTCTGCTTAAGCAGCTCTATGAAACTGGGCCCAGGGCCTAATTTCACAAAGCTGCTTGAGCACAAAAAGATGCTAAGCAACACAACAATATTACGCTTTTGCATATTCTCATGGGGAAGATGGGAGCATACTGATCAAAACTTCCAGTTGTTTACCAGTTAATGCTGGTAGACGTATATGCACTCCCAACATTTTCTATTCCAGAATCGGACGACGTGTACATGTACACCCGTCTTTGCACACACTCGAACATGCCGGGACATTCCATTGTGTAGCGTGCAGAGTGCATGCGCTCATTGTGCAATGCTTCGCTTCCCCTGTACAAAGAGGGGCTAAGGATCCTGGAATTCATGCTCGAAACTAGTGTCTGTCTATCCTTCAGGAAACAGGACCCTCTTCAGGTCACTCGCAGTCCCTCAGGGGTGCATAGACGTGCACTAGTGACTTCGATGCCAGTCCATAGCCTCGCATCAGGGCGAAAAATTTTGATTCTCATTTTTTGCAAAAACTGTTGTATCTCCCACGAATATGCTCCCAGCAGAAATGCCGTTATCTTGGCGCGTATTTGTTTTGTGTGTTCATCCGGGCGAGATACATCGTTTTTGACAATTTCAAACTCACATGTAACCTCAGTGCTATTTCAGGAGAGAAAATCATTTTGCTCTGATACGATGATACTTGTATAATATTCTATACACAATTAAAGTAACTCTACCTGAGTTGTGGTCAGAGGTGACGTTTGCTTCTGTAAGACAAAATTACCATAAGTTTTATCCTCTGGTTTCATTGGCATTAGTAAATGAAACATGGGTTTCAGTAACTATTTGTTTTGTATGCCTGCAATAATTGTTGCACCACCATCTTTTCTTCATTTGCATTAATCAGAGACAGGTTTTTAACGACTATTTTGTGAAAAACTCTCATCTCAGGGTGTTTGATTCTTATTCAAACTTAATAGTGCGATAAAGTGCACATCACACTAAGTCCCTGCAAGTTTCAACATTATGATATTAGTAACTGGTGCTCTGACCTCTTGCAGAGGTCGCCATCACCGAGTGGCACAATGGGAACCTTGCAAAGTGTATGTCACACACAACCCAAGGCCAATACTATGTCTTCCTTTGACCTCAGTGAGGAAGCTGTTTGAGCAAGTGACATCGTATGCACGGGGTCTATTGACCTATTACACGTTGCGCGGAACACTTACATGCACCTATTCTGTCGGCCATTTTGGGAGTCAAAATGTTCACAAATAAATTGACTCCCAAAATGGGTGGAAATGGTCGAAGAGAATTGTGTGGGTGGAGGTGCGTTTCGAGTTGTGCAAAAGGTCAATAAAATAGCTATTTTTGGTTTTTAAATCAAAGTAGTTCAAAGGATCCATTCTTTATACCTTATGTGGTGTAGGAGACACTGTTACTGAACTAGGTGTTACATCATGCTGTTCAGAAAAAAAAGCAAATAAAAATATGTAGTATTTAAAACTTTGCAAGATGGGAATAGAACACAGTAAAGTTTGAGAAAAAACACCAGAGTCCAATTTTATAGAGCTGCTTAAGCAGAAAAAAACATTGTTGAAGCAAGAATGAGCAGGATACCAGAATACAGTTAGTGTTTGTGACACAGTACTTTGGCTGGTAACCTTATTATGGCAAACATAATTTTGTTGTGCAGAGCTCATTCTTGTGATTGGGCAGCTCTATGAAAAATTTTCATGAAGAAGCTCAGAGCATACATATCATAGTGTAGAGTATTCGCCCCAACCTTTTGTTTGCTTGTTTGTTTGGGTTTTTTTTCCAGACTCAGAACGACTGATTAGAGTTATTATGCACGGGTGCTACCAAAAACTTTACAGGAAAAAAACCCAACCCAAATCCCCAAAATATAGTCCTGTTTCTGGGGTCGATTTCACAAAACCCTCCTAACTAAGGACTAGTCCTAGGCAATGCTAGGAGATAGGACTAGTCCTAAGTTAAGACCAGTTACTGGTCCTAACTTCAGATAAGACTAGTCTTATCTCTTTGTGAAATCGACCCCTGGTTAGCTTGTTACAGCTGGACCAGGGGCCGATTTCACAAAGAGCTAAGATCGATCTTAACTGTGTATCAATCTCAATTGCTAAGCAAAGTGTGATGTCACAATACAAATCACTATATCAATATTGAGACTTGTCACAAGATGACTCTTAGTGCACTGTGAAATGGTCCCGTGGTGTGTCTCATTGTGATTGTGGTGGTCTTTCCTTTGTGCTTTTTTTGTTTGGTCTTTTGGCAATTCATCCAGCATGTATACCAGTAGAAATAAGCGTACACTGTGGTCATGACACTTTCTACGACAAGAGGCTATCATTTATTATCATTGCTTCCTGTTTCTGGTTAGCTTGTTATAATATTCAGCAAGACCTGGGGCCGATTTCACAAAGAGCTAAAATCAATCTTAACTGTGTATCAATCTCAATTTCTAAGCCAGGTAGGATGTCACAATCCAAAATTACTGTGGCAATACTGAAAATCTCCGGTTAAGATGAAATCTTATAGTGCTTTTTAAAATCGCGCCCGAGAATGAATGGCAAGGACAACAATGACAAACTACCAGCAGGTACAATTGTATATCTGCTGTACTAAACACTCACAATGTGAAAAAATTAACATAAAGACATTTATAACTTGCTGGTTCTGTACTCTAGTTGGCAAAAAACACAGTCACATGGGGTTAACAAATATAGGCCAGTGCGTGAGATTTAAGCCACACTGTGAACTAGACATGAGTCAAGACATCTATCATGCAATATATGACATAAATAGTTTCTCAACCGGGCAAAATACTCCAAGATTTTTTTGACTGGGTTACAGCGCCCTCTCATGATGTGAACAGTGAGCAGCAACTAAAAAAACTGAATCTAGGGAAAGCGTGATTATATTCTGCGACACACACTCATTTGCATCCAATATTTGTAATATACATGTAGAGGGCAGTTTACTGGAAAAGTTGTAAAGGAAATATAATAAAAACACTTTGAATAGGTTGTTTTTTAATAAATTATTATTTTTTTTAATTGAAAGGGTGTCACATTTAGTTAGAATTTAAAGACTCTTCTTCAAACTAAAAATGATCCGTTGGGCATATGGGATCCATCTTACATATCTTGACTGTAAAATGATCACCTTTTGAGACAGTTAATGAAGGCGAAAAGCAATCTGCGAAAAAAATTCCTGAAATCTGGGAAAATCCCGACAAATGACAGGCCTTTTAACAAGCTATGAGAGTGGTATACATACCTGTGGTTGTGGGAAGATCAGCATGCCTACCATAGTGAAGAAGTAGAGATGAACCAATAGCAGTAATAGCACGCTGTCATAATAATATCAATAAGAGGAGTTTAAGGCATTACATAACTGAAAGAAATCTCAAAGCGCTTGAAAGGGGGACTATCGACATGATCATAGAACAGCCTTTTTTCCCAAACCTCGACTTGGGCTCCGGCTTGGGCTCTGTTATCAATTTTGGAGCAGTGTACATTTCGCGCGGTGTTACCAACATCAAAAGAAGCCCGTAGCCAAAGACAGAGCCTAAGCCGAGGTTTGGGAAAAGCCACAGGGCCCAATGTTATAGAGCCGTGTAAGCAGGAAACAGTGCTTAACAATTTTCTACTAAGCAAAAATAAGCAGGATACCAGCCACTGGTTATACATGTGACATGTTATTTTGGCTGGTAACCTTATTCTGATAAGCATAATTTGGTTGTGCTTAGCTACTGTTTGTGCTAAGCAGCTCTATGAAATTGGGCGCAGGTCTGTGGTTGTACATGGAATTCCTGAGCACCCTTGCATCACAATATCATAATGGCAGTGTCCTTTATAATGTGATGGCCAGCGCACATGTGCATGCAGTAACTGGGTGAGAGTTCATAATTCCATGTACAGCCACAGGCCTGCTATGATCACGACGACAGTCCCCCAAAAAGCAAGGTTGAACAGGTGAGTTTATTTTTGTCTCCAAGTGTTCACTTGACCCTATTCACCCGACGTCATCATCACAACAATCTTAAATGTGTCGCTCGGTCCCAGCACCTCATCCAATAGTGCTGGGACGTGCCGACGTATGCACAATGCGCATTGGACTATTCCCCCTACCTAATAGCCCCCAGTCACCCTTTCCCGTTTGAGAAAGATTTGACTATCAATAACATAGCTCTCTTGTTTAAATCCATTCCTAACAATTATGTTCCTTCTAAGCCTTGTAATCAAATTAGGGCTCGATCGCTACATTATTCTTACTTCAGTTAAAGAAGAGCATTTACTTTATCCAATGAGCCTCCATGCTTTATCATATCGTATGTGTACAGTGTTGTGATTGTGCGCATTGCGCAGACTGCAGAACAATTGTTCCCATAATGCATCACTCATCCAAAACAAAAACTTGCACAAGCTCATCTGCCCGTCCCAGCATGCCCAGCGGTCTTGGATGCGACCGGTAGGGCCGAGTGAACTCTTAGGTGTGACTTATAAACCGATATCCAACCCTCTCTGGGGAAAACTATAGAGGGCGCACTGACCTATACCGAAATCGCCTGTACTTTTACAGCAAGTTTGGACACCTATTTCACAACTTAGGTTAGAACCAGGCCTTCCACTCATTAAATCTTTGCGAGTGAATTTTTCTTACTGTGGATTAGTTATTCTTTTTTACCTAGCAACCTTCGGTAGAGTACGGATGATGCTTCTGACCGTTTTCTTCATCAGCGTTGAGTTTTGGAGAAGGAAGAATGGACGAAGCATCCGACGAAATCGGACCATCTGAGAAAAAAACAACACCATTTATTTCAATTTGAAGTGTTTTAACAGTTTATTGGCTGAAGCAAGAGTAATCATGTGTTAACAGACAGCTATAAGTATGGCATGGATAGAGGAAAATTAGTAACATCCACTTGATAGTCTCCAGCCAAGATGTTTGCTGGAATATTGCCATCCTATCCTGAACCCACGTATCCCTCACTACTACTGATAAAACTTTAACCTCTTGATCCAAGGCTAAATGCGCTTATCGAAGGACAGTATTTATAACATCATTTTGACCGATTGTTTGTACCCTCCTACCTTTCCACAGGAACCGTTAATAGTCACGATCCAATCTCCAAGCGAGGCGATGATGACAAGAACGTAGGCAATCAACCATGGAGATTTGAAGAACTGCTTGGTTCCTCTGAGATATGCCTGCAGTTTCATGGGAGAAAATAACCAGGGATTAGTCTTTGCTAAATTGACAGGTGATCAGTTCTTGGCTCATTTTCACACAAAAAGTAAAGTTGCTTTTGAAGGTAGGGTCATAGATTGGTAAACTCCAATAATTAATGACCATTAATTAAGTTACTTTAGTGAGAAGCGCTGTAGCCGTTGACAGTGTACACTATTTTGAGAGATGATTCCCATCAAATAAAACATTTTAATCTGAGATGAATCAATTCCCAGATTTCTGACGGTTGGTGTCAGTTCACGAATGCTGTCACAGCCAGAAATGGTACCCGCTGCCACCTCGCTAAACACAGATGGGCTCTTGTGAAAATACTATGACAGTTTTTGCTGTTTTCTCAAAAAGACGACGCTATTTTCAGCTGAAACTTTCACCTTTCCACTTTTATTGTATCTTTCTTCACAATTTTGCCGATAAATCAGCATTACGTTGACAAAAACCAATCTACGACCCTACCTTTCAGTATGCTAAATTTCTCACGTACAGAAAAGTTCGCCTCAGCAGAAAGTGAAATGACAGATGCAGGCCTGGAATAACACGGAGGCCAAGGAGGCCATGACCTCAATTGCCCTGGTCTAGGCCTTGGTGCCCCTTCAAAAGTTCCACATAGACTTTAAGATCTTCCAATGGAAGTGCCCTTTGCAAAATGAAAATGGCCTTGCCCTCTCAAAGATGAAACTCCAGGCCTGCAGATGACCAATTCTCGGTTCATTTTCTCAAAGTATGTAAAGTCCACCATACAGGTACAGGAGCACAGAGCTGGAGTCAAGGTTTAGCTTCTTGCATAACCTTATTACAGGCATGATATTTGGTACTTAAAAAAAAAGTAGACACATTTTATCAAGCTCGAAAGCTGACCTCTATCAGGCTGTTTGATCACAAATTTTCGAATTTATCCCTAGGGCAAGAAATAAAAATAAATAATCAGACTTCAGTAGGAAGAATACCATGCCGGTATACTTCAAAGAAGACTAGCGCAGAAATCTATCCGTAGCCATAGCTGTAGCCACAAGAAGATGTTTACCTTCATGATTAAATCTGCAGTGAAGATCAGAAGACATGTGATCTCAATGGCTTCCATGACACCACAAGGTGGAGTGATCCTTTCACCTCGATACCGTGGGTCGGACGAGCTTCCGGTTGTGATTGAAGAGGGATATTCAAAAAATGCTACTAACAGGATGGTAGCAATGGCAAGATTGAGGGACCTGGGTTGGGAAGAAATTGGGAAGAAAAATATCCAAAGAGAACAAGTTAAAGCTAAATTTCTGGCCTTGAATTTGAACGGAGGGCAATGGCAACCTTTGCCCTGGTCTTGGCCTTAGTGCCCTCAATCAAAACTTTCCCGTAGACTGTAACATTTTGCAGTAGAAGTGCCCTTTGCAAAGTGAAAATGAATTGCCTTGTCCCCTCAAAGGCGAAATTCCAGGGCTGAAACTCCAGTGATTACTGTTGTGGCTTAATAAACTGCTTTAAAAATGAACAACAATGTTTGTTTTACAGCAGTTACTCAATACCAATGCCCTTACCATGTGAAACATCTGGAACCACTAACTCCGTCAAACACCAAGAACAATACACAACCCTTATATATATAAGTCGATTGTCAATACATGTATTCTATAAATAGGCTTCAACAAATGTGTAATAAAGCCTCATCTGCATCAAGTGACTTTGGCTCTGACTGTGGCCATTGGTAGCAACGTTTTACAGTAGGAGCTATCGATAACGAAGATGTCTAAGGTCCTCTTCAAACCACACAAGTACACATGAGACATATCCTTTGTCTTAAAAAACACATGCCACCATTTGGTATGTGCAGTCCCGAACTTCACAAAATACATGTAACTGGGTTAGTACACATCCACCCCTTTTTAGACAATACACACACCAGGGCCTAATTTCATAGAGCTGCTTAAGCAGACAATAATATTACTGAAAAAGTTTCTGCTAAGCAAAAATTTGCAGGATACCACTCACAGATTGTACACGAAAAATGGCATTTTGGCCGGTAACCATATTCTGGTAATGATATTTTTGTTGTGCTTAGCAGTACTTTTTGTGCTTGAAGTTAAGCAGCTCTATGAAATTGAACCCTGGAATTTGATCTTTGAGAGGGCAAAGCCAAATTGCAAAGGGGTACTTCCATTGGAAATCTTAACCTCTACATGGGAAACTTTTAAAGGGGCACCAAAGCCAAGACCAGAGCATCAGAAGCGATGGCCTTGGTGGCCTCCGTGTAATTTCATGTAATTCCAGGTATGAATACATTAAAAACCTATTTTTTTATTAAGTCGATGTGTACTTTTTTTATGGGTGGCCCAATCGATTTATCAATGATATTGAGTAACTGTTGTATTTTTTTAAATGAAGGACACCCATACTTTTGCAAATCACTGATTGGCAAAACTTGAGGCTGTGCTGTTGCAAAAGAAAGGTCTTTTGGGGGTTTTGGCAGATGTTCCAATGTTTAAGAAAAGACGACTTACCATTGTACAATTCTGGAATAGTACACCCTATAATACCACAGTGAAACGCTATCTGTTTTATGGTTGATACTTCTGTACTGCACAGCATCTTCCACAAACACCACGGCTTGCAACAGGGCCGTGGAATCTACGGATTAATAATATAAAATAATAAGTAAGACTTAAATAATGTATATTCGGTTTGCAGTAACACCATGTGTACATCTACTTTGCTGTGTAGATTTGTTTTGTTGGGAACTAGGTCTTGCTTTATTCTACTGCCGTGG
This sequence comes from Pisaster ochraceus, assembly GCA_010994315.2. Classification (NCBI taxonomy): domain Eukaryota; kingdom Metazoa; phylum Echinodermata; class Asteroidea; order Forcipulatida; family Asteriidae; genus Pisaster; species Pisaster ochraceus. The sequence continues at coordinate 17,828,793 of CM021531.1, forward strand.
AGTAGGTATCGGAAATTCCGGAGACTACTAAATAGTAAGACTTATAAAACACTTTTTTCCAAAGACACAATGCGTCCGAAAAAAAGTTTATAGGCGAGAAGAGAACAGTGCTTTAAGTTTCTAGCATTGAAAGTTAGTTTGGAGTGAGTTGATGTTGTGAATGTGTTTTGGTAGAGAGGTCCGGCATTTAGGACCAGCAACTGAGAAGGACCTGTTCCCTGCCCTTTTGTACGTGCAATGGATTGTTAGATTGCGGCTGGAGCGGAGGCCACTCCAGCCAGGTGTGTTGAGGTTTTAGAGACTCTGTAATGGACTATGGAACTAATGGAAGTTTATTTGAGAGTGCTTGGTGCATGTTCACTGATGTTTTGAAGGGAATGCGATGGCTAACACAGGTAACCACTGGTCCACGATAACCAACGGTTCATGTATAAAAACATTTACCGTTGGTTGTCGAGACCAGCATTGCATGCAGCCTACCATTGATTACCAACGGAGCAGCCATATTTGATACCGACAGGCGAGGATTCTGAAAAACAGTGAGAATTTATCGTTTTTTGCAAGTTTGTTTTGCGGAGGAGATTTTCTCGACCAGCGCAACGCTCATTGAGAGTACAAACGTGAAGGGCAAAAAGTTTCGAATAGGATTTTGTACATGTCACTCTATGAGGGTCGTGGAGACGATAGCAAAACGAAGTTCTAGTTATCTAGGAATAATCACGACCAATAATATCATTATCACTACCTACAGCATCAAAAAGGCAGTTTTCCTGAAAAAGATTAAACCATGATTTAGACCCAGCTGTCTAAATCTACATTTAATCTGCTACTTGTCAAAACCTGTTCAGCATCTGTACATTTTGGACTTTTCACTTTGATACTGATAATTTCAGTGTTGATTCAGTGAAACAATTTTTTAAAAGGAGTACAGCCCCGCCCCCCCCCCCAGTACTGCCTCTAGCCATGGAGGAAGGAACTAACGGCTCTAGACAGCGAGATCATAAGTTTGGGTTATATAAATTAATTGTAATTCTATCATACATGTAGCTTCATGGGAACACTATATACAATATATCAAAATACTGCGTGAAGCGTCCGGAAAATGGGCAAAATTAAATCAGGACATCCCCATCCAGACCGCCAACAACTGGACTTCTGAACCTGAAAACTGTAGGCACTCACCGCAAACGTCAATCCGTTCACTCTCCGTTACACTTCCGGAAAAATGTCCATGCTGTTCATCTTCGCCAACTGGAGGGTACAGCTGATCTGGCATGTCCGCAGTATCATCGCAGTAGCTGTTGGGCCGGCCATGAAGCTCGGGGTCTGTTTCCATAATCTCCATGTTGACGGAATTGTCAGAAAAGTGGACTTTTATATCTCTTTGCATTGAAGTAATTTTGACGTTTGAGTCGTCCCTGTCTAGATCCGGTATCCAAACACAGTACGACCACCACACTGCGTGCGCACTATTCGTGTTTACTTACTGCACGCAAAACCAGCAGCTGTGCTCTATCTACCTTAGTTTCGCTGGTAATTTTTATCACATATAGTTTCGCTTGCTACAAATACTAGCTGGATACCAGTTGGGTGTTGACCTTTGAATTAAACAATTTTTTTGAACTTTCGGATAGCAATAGAGCTCTACGGAACTGTAAGAAATTTATGTTCACTAAATTTGAAGTAAACTGAACTGAACTGAATTGAATTGAATTGAAGTAATATCATCGCTGAGAGCTACTCCGATGAAAACAAAGTGAAAAGACAAGAACATGTCATTTGTGAATATTAGATAAGCGCCTCTTCCACTTTCAGTTTCAATGTATGGATGTTGATTTTGCACAAATTACACCCCAAAACACACATATATTATATCTATCAAATTTGAAAATAGGTAGTAAGTACGTAACATTTTATGTGGATATGCCTGCAAATTTAACCATCGTGCAAAAGTTGAAAAACAAAAATCTGGGCGCCTTTTAGATAGCTCTCTGCATATTTGACGGCGCAACCTCCCCCACACCGTCCCCGACCCCTGCCCTTTAAAGACGGGGACATTTGGAAATTAGACATGCAGTGAGAAATTACTGTATGAGCACCACTTTGATTTGGCAAACTTATCAAACACAACATTGGTAATTTTCTAGTTACTTAGCACAGATCAAAAGTTATGGCCTTGCCCTGGTCTTGGTGCCCCTTTAAAAAGTTTCTCATCTCAAACTTTAAGATTTTTAAATTTCAGGCCTGCTTCCATCTTAAGACAGAAGTGGACCTCCAACTTACCGGCTTACCACAAGAAGCTGCTTACTACAAGAAACCAGTCCACCCGTTTCGGTGAGATTTGGAACATGGAGGAAGGAAATGGTTGGAATAATGCAGAGGCAAAAATTCTTCGGGGGGGGTCATTGATTTAGTCTCTACTACTAAGCAGACGCGGGTCTTTATCTTCAAATCTCCGAAAATAATGTTGAGCAAAATTTATAACACCAATGATGTTCCTCCAATCGGGCAGAAACTGGTATCAATTTTGACAATCCCACACCCTCCCATCGCAGACTTTACGTCTTTGAGATAAATCACTCACGCATGTATAAAGTATCTTCTTGACGGCGTAATTTCCCAGCACTGGTCTATACCGCAGCAGTACACACGTGCCGGATCGATAATGAAATACAAAAGATGAGTACTTGCATATTCACGGCTGCGCAATCAAGTGTGTGTTAGGTTGGATTGTGAATGAAAGTCCCCAGCCTTGTTGCTGGTCGTCGTTATATTCAAAAATACGTAGGCCACACAGACAGAGGAATGCACGTACGTAGCCGCAATTACTCAATAGTAATTTGTACTCGAAGATCACCGACTAGATGACTGGTGCAACATTGAAGTATTGGTTCATCTTTTCACGCAAATATTAACTGTTAATGCGAGGGTAGCAGGAAATGGTCGTATATTGAGGGAAGCTTTTCCATCCTGGCGTTGCTACTTCACCGGTTGTCTTACTCTGGTCACCAGACACGGCAGTATTTATGTATAATTTTACTGAAATTGTGAAGGTGAGTAGATGGAACATCATGCGGCGTTGTGGATGCAGCCATTTTGTGTTATATTGTTCTCGTGTATGGTATGAGTTGATGTTAACAACATGTGCTGTTTGATGTTGTTGCCATCGGTCGTGACGGCATATATTTATAATCACCATAAATATAATGATCAGATTAATATGCGCCATCCTTTGTGCACGTTTTACTCAGTGCAAATTTCCTGTTTTAATTGCCCTACCCAACCAATCCAATTTGTCCTCCATGTGATCTTTTAATCACACAATAACTAGATTGGATAATTGATCCGGCTCACACATTCACAGATCTGTTCCCATTATGGTATAAATAAATATTTAATTGGGAAAACATGCCGAGTCCGATGACCATTTTTTTCACTCATGACAAATATTATGGCATAATCATAGGTTGAGTAAATTTCGGCAAGAACTTGTATTAGACAGTCGGCATATTTTCATTAAAATAGGGATAAATCTTCAATGCATTTTTATTAGCCCGGCGTGTGTGTACTCAAACGGGAAGTGGGGTCATGTGATACAGTGCCCATGCTAAAATCAACACTCCTTTTCCCCACACACCCTGCTGCATTATTCTAGGTGTGTTGATCATCATGAGTCACAACCAACTAATAAATCTGATCTCTTTTGAAAATAGCTCAGTTTATCTCTGAATTGTTGCATCTTTGGTGCCTCATTTGGCATCAGTAAGTTAACTCTGGTGATAGGATGCTGCAGCAATAAACCGGTGGTCACAGTATAGCTCAAATTTGTTTTTCTTGAGGCACTTTTATGTGCATCTTTGGTGACTCATTTGGCATCATTAAGTTAACTCTTTTGCAGCA
>CM021531.1:17833692-17847567 GCA_010994315.2 Pisaster ochraceus
AGACCCTTCATGGAAATTTCCACTCGGAACGAAGAGCGTGCAGTAGAAAAGAAAGCTGACGCCAGGTGGAACATTATTTTATACGCCACATTGATTAGAAATAAAAATATAAAAAAACTACTACTCTCGCTATCTCATGGAAAGTTTAAACATTGTACCATTAATTTTTAACAAGAACTTCAGTGAAGGTAGCTGCAGTGCGCTGAAACAAAGAAACCTTGATGAAATGTTACCGCCAACCCATTTCATTTTTCAGTGTTTTCGATCTTTGAAATAATTTGTATACCCGTGGGAAGTTCTGCAACATCCTTGTAGTTTGTACCACCGTCTATAAATAAACGTTAAACACTTCTTTGAAACACCTGGGGATACAGATTATTGTGATGGCATGACAATCCCTTTGAAAAAGGAAGGGGGAAAATGCAGGTTGGGAAATACGCTATTATAATATTAATAGGGGCCCGTGTATTGAACTGTGCACAGAGGGACTGCAAGAGGTCGTGGAGCATTATTGTTAGACAATAATACCCTTTTTGTATTGCATATACTTGCGCGTTATCATTGGAATAAAGCATCAAAACTGCCTGATTGATGTAAAAAAGCAAGCAAGAGACGTGCAGGCATGTGATTTGTCAGAATACTTCCTGATTTCAGGTTTTTTCACTGATCTGCCAGTACCTTCATATTTCCTTCAAGAGGCAAACTTGCCATCACATCAGAGATGAAAAGACTTGCCTTTTTATGACCAGATCTATAATATCTATTCGAAATAATGCAGAGTCTGTAAACCTCTAAAATGTAACATTCTGCACATTTAGGGAAAATTTCTATCCAATTTTCCTGACTTTCCATTTCTCGTATAATCTCGTCCCTGAAGAGAAAATAATAGAATCCAGATCGTCCAGTTAAACACTGAGCATTAGTTATCCCACTACGTAGAGGCCCTTGGGCGGGCCCAGACTCCTCGTGGCTTTGCGTCACCTGCACATTAATGTGCTCAGTCATACCGTGAATCATCATTTTGAAAAACTTAAAACAAAAGCCACATTAGCATTTAGGTGATTTTATTGCGAAGATATTCTCACCGCCACTATCAACTTCAAGAATGTGCAGTAATTTTGTTGTTGTCACAATTAGTTTTGATTTTACTGAAAGTGCCCTATCCGGCCATATTATACGTTCGATAAATTTCGCGTGAAATTACAAATAAAATTCTAACTTGGTGCAGTTATATATTTAATTTCATACCCATTTTCTTACTTGAAATAGTTTTCGGAAGTTTTCTCGTTTTTCTTGACTTGTGTCTTGTTTTTTTATTTTAATTTTTTTAAAAGATTTATTTCTTCAATCAACGGCTGTAAGCCTCCAGCACAGGAAGGGTTAATAAAACGATGAAAATATACATGTATGTTCGCTTTGGGGTACTAGAGCAAAACTCGGAACGGACCCTTTTACAAATTTGAAACCGAAGTTTAAGAAAACTTCTTTCTGTTTTCCTGAATCTTATAGGCTCTTTTATAATGAATTGGGATGACCTGATGCGTAATAATAGTAAACGAACCCTCTTTAGTAAACAACTGCGTGTGTGTCGAGTTCGTGAGTTCTTTACATAAACATGGCGTTTGAATAATTCAAAACAACCACGGAAGATAACTTGCACCGTCGAGGTATAACCTTTTCCGTTGCCGAATAACTGACGCATTATGCTACCGCTTGTGCCAGGAGCAGGGATCACAGTTTTTAATGTGAATGCTTAATATGCCCATGGTTTTGTTTACGAGGAAATCGTCATGCTTGCAACAGAGCTTGTACATGCACGTGAACATGTAGGCCTTCATGCATTTACCACGTGCTGTAAATTTCCACTGTACAGAAGCGCGCGTCATTCATAAAAGTAGACTTGCTTCATTATCATATTCAGAAGTGGATATCCTTATAGAATATACCATACATTAGCTATCATGTATTATATTTCATAACAACAGCCAGCAATTAGTGAAGTCATATCGACACCCCCCCCTCCTCCTTTACAGTTTTTTTCTACTCAACAAACCTTTCAATCATGTAAAAACGGTCTATAGTCCAGCGCGGTGCCGAGTCGTATTCTGAAATAAATTAGAGGACCCGATAGGGAAATCACGTGATCACCAATGTTTAGGCCTATACCTTACCCCTAAAAATCCAAACCCAATGCACATTCAGAATGCTCCTAACATGCATATTGCTTTAGCACATCCCATTTTCTTGTCAATCAGTAAATTGTTTTGTCTCTTCTGCGGCTTCACTAAAACCTAAATGGTTGTCCAGCTCTTGACTTTCATGCTAACATTATCATCAACACTTTCTATAAATGCAAACGTGGTCCAACTTCATAAAGCTGCAGCTTGGGCAAAAAACATTGCCCATGACAAATTCATGCTTATAGTAGAAATGAGCAGGACGCCGGTTACAAAATGTTGGGTGAGTTGTGTGACATTGTAACTATTTTGGCAGACCTTTTCTCGTAAGCATGTAGTTTTGTTGTGCTTGTTTGTGCTTAACAGCTCTATGAAATTGCGCCCTGTTTTTGCAATCATGTACCCTAACGGTTACTGATAATTTAAACACACGTTTTATCAAATTGTGGCAGCTTTGAAGTTAAATGTACGATAGTAAGAGAGGGGTGAGCCGGCCACGACGGGGGTCAATTTAATTGAATGACAACTTGATTTTTTAGTATTTTTTTGCTGTAACTTCAACGCAAACTGCACCTTTTGCAATTTGAAGTTTATTTACCATTAACACCGCAGCAGGAAAAGTTTGCAATGAAGTAGTATAACATGCTATCTGGTCATATAGGTGATTGCAGCAAGTCTAACACCAATCCAGATGTTATTGGTGTTTCAATTATATCGTGTGATTTTAATGACGCGTGCAAAGCCGACCTTTGCAACAGTCATAATTATAATTCAGGTTATAGGCACACTCAGTGATTTAACAATGTTGTTTATTATACAAACACTTGGCAAAATCAAGAATAATTTCATTAGGAGGCCCCCCCCCCCGGTAGTTTGGCAGATGGGCCCGGAAAAATATCGAGGAAGTTGTGCCTTTGATAACATAGACATGGAATTTGGCACACAGTCTGTATGTAGAAAACATTTGGCTACAGAGCCACCACAGGTTTGTCCTCCGAATCGGCGGCTACAGCTACGGCTATGGCTGTTGCTAAGGGTGTTTGCTATAAGGACATCCTCTATACTTCAACGCACGATGACGCGTTGATCCATGCGGCCGGAGCCGTAGCCGCCAATTCGGACACGGCCTAACAAGCATTTCCAAAATGTCAAAATGGCCGCCACTGCTTGTTGTTCTATGTCTACCCAATTGTTTCAAGGACAGGGCCCAATTTCATGGCTCTGCTTACCGCCGAATTCTGCGCTTACGGTCACCATTCTCCGCTAATTACTTTGCAAGCGCCGAATTTCTGCGCTAGCTGTGTAATAGCGAAGAATGCCTAGTAACGTGGAGTTCGCACGTGCACAAGCAAACATTCCCTGCGAACCCGTGAAATACGCTTGACGTAAGCACGGAATTCCCTGCTTCCGTAAGCGCCGATTCTTTGCTTACGGTAAGCAGAGCCATGAAATTGGGCACAGATCGGCGCTGGCCCTGTGTCCAAATATATCTTTCTAATGACATACTCTGATTATGCTTTAAATTCTATGATTGTATCATTCATCAAAGGCACAATCCCACCACCTTCTACTTTGACATGAATGATGGAATATCCTTCTATACATCAGAATGAAATTCAAAATTTTAGTGTAAATTTGAAATTGACGTATTAGGCTTAATATTTCGTTTTACATAGGCCTAACGTCGGGGTTGCCGAAGATAACACCTGACAGTTGGATTGTGAAATAAATGTAGATATTTTCCCCCAAACTTAGTTGACAGGGGTCCGAAGTATAACCCAAGACGACCTATAGGTCACAATATTATACCCATATTTTATCAAATGAATTGTGACATGGTAGGGTGAGCTGCTGTTGTTTTTCTCAGCTAGTCTTCACGCTACCATGTCAAGGGGACAATTCGACCCAACACATCGCGACAGGTGGCATGTGGTCGCTGTTGTAGCGATTTAAAGGAAATTATCGTTTTTACCGCATGTTCATTTTCTATCGTTAAATCACCTGTACAAATTTTTGGGGGAAATATATCAGAGTCTATTGCTGTCAGATATTTCTCTTATTAGATAATAGGTGTTTGACCATATTTTGAAATTTCCAAAAGGCCTACAACACACGGGGATGATAAATTTCAAACCTTGATCTGAATTAAGACCCATTTTTATTTCTGACTAGCTGTTTTCATTTTTTTATTAGCTCTTTGATCTACTCATCTTTTGCTGAGGACACTGTTCCTAAAAGCTCTTCTGAATCTATAATTCCAGGGATTGCCAAAAGATGGAAATGTTATCATTTCAACATACATTTACCTCCTACAATTTGGATCCTAGTTTCAGACATTTTTGTCAGCAATGACACGCAATGACCACGGGGTGGATGCTGATGAAGTGGGTTGAACCATAAAGAAGTTTAGATATTGCTTAACCTCCACAACAGGTCTGGAACGAAAGTGCCAGTTTTATCTTGTATTAATAATATTTGTTTATCAGAAAATAGCACTCCTGTTTCACAATGTACACACCGGCAATTAATTTAAACTTTGAAGCTTTCTTTGTGTACAAAATATAACTTGGGCCTGAACAAAGAAAAATTAACTAGAGCGTGATTTGAACCAACGATCTTCGGTTTAACGGTGCTTTACCAACTGGGCTATCTAGCTAGCTTTATGTTGGGGGGTCTCCCTATTTGTCAATAAAAGGTGAACGAAAACCACGAGTTTCATGGTCCGTTGAGAATTAATGGTTATCACAAGACACAGTGGGAAGGTAGTGTAATTAGTCGAAGTCAATGCATGGACAACCCTTCCATTGATAAAACAAATAAAAAAACACCTAATTTCGCTACAACAAATGTTTTAAAGCAAATGTGTGTTTCCTAAATCTCGCTTTGTGTGATAAGGGTTGTACCGGTTTAAACCAACAAAAGGTTGCACCTACAGTGTTGGACACTGGTGTGTATTGCTCCTTTAATGGAACCACGTGACAGGCTTGCGTCTTTAGGGAACTCGAGGTCACCAGTGTGTACAGATTCCGAGCTTTAAAATCAGTGCTATGTGCTGGCATCTACTGCTGGTATATCATCAACAGATTGCACAACTTCTGTTTAGACTTGGATCTGAGAGATTTTCAGCATAGTTTTATGAGGATTTATGTAGATTGTTTTTGTTTTTTGCACCCAGTATAACTGATGGTCGTTCCATTTGCGTTTATGTTTACAACAGAATGACTTGGATCTACGTGTTGATAATAAACGTGTTGCTTGGGCTATGTGTGGCCCTGGCGCGGTGCCAGAATGAGCAAGCTCAGCAAACTCCATCGTCCGCGGTTTCGTCCAGCACCGAAGCACCAAAGATCACTGGAGATGAAGGTGGGTTTTTACAAAAAATACTTATTCTCCCATCACCTTCTTCTCTTGGTCTTGGAGAAGGTGATGCCCCCCCCCCCATCTTGAAGCTGTCAACTTCTGGACAAACAAATGCCTTAAAACTACCGAGGCCTATGTGCATATCACGTGACTGTAAAAACGTTCTGTAACTTGTCCCCCCTGCCACCGGCATTGGTCAGCAAGAAAATACACGTACAACATAGTGTTTACCAAACTCGCATTGTTTAATGTACGTGCACTTCAGGTCAGAGGGATAACCAAACTTTTGGGTTTATTTATTCAATTATTTTTGGGGGGAGACATAATTTTATTTATTTATTTATTTATTTATTTATTTATTTATTTTTATTTTTTTTTGGGGGGGCTATTTATTGTGTCGAACCATTCATACATTTGTTTTTCTATCTCACTTGGGGAGTGGGCAAGGCTTGCGCCTGCCCTCTCCCCCAGCACCACCACCCCTACCCTAACCCATCTTGGTTACACCACAAATTTAGGTCTTTAGTACTCCTATAAGTTTCCCTTTTTTCAACCGGTCCAGGCACTTGACTCGTTTTTTCCCCTCCAAGATAGTTGCACCATGATCTATATGACAAAAACATGTTGGCAATAATTGTTTTTCTCCTCCCCAAATTAGGAATGTCTCATGAGTTATGATGTTATGACTTTATATTGGGATACAAACTTGAAGGGGAGGGGGAAGTTATTGACAGAATTTAAACAATGACCAATTTTATTTGTGTAAATTAATGTCTTGTGAAATTTTCTATACGTCTGCATTTTCAACTGATCTTTATCATTGTCGTGTTCTTAGGAGGTCTAACCAGTGATCAGCGAGCCGCCCTGTGGGCTGGCTTCGTGGGAGGAATGGTGTGTATTTTCGGCTTGGGGATGCTATTCTACGACATGGTGGTCAGAAAATATTCGCAACAGTACCACTACGCTCGTCGCGTTGACATGCATGTTGAAACCTACAAGCCGTAGAGGGCTGGTGCCTCCTGGACCTTGAATTTAAAGGAAGATACCTACCTGCATATTCATTTGTACCACTTAGTGCCCTTTATTGAGTCGCCCACCGTTGATGTCAGATTTCTTGTTGGAAACTACCAGTAAGTCCGTCGGCATAAAGTGCGGATTTCAGACCGATAGCGCCGCCGTATCAAGACTGCTTTCTACGGTTGTCGATGTTCTGGTGTGACAAACAATTTTGGGAATGATATCGGGTACCTGACTTGGGTAATGTGGAAGTCCATGGTATTTCCAACTTGATCAGTGTGCTGATGAAACCTTCTCAGAGCCAACTTAAGTCAGTTCATCTCGGGGGGAATAAACGGAATATTTCACGAACGGCAACAAGTTTCTTCCAGGTCTTCAATCCCAGATCAGCTCAAGTTTGTGGGTAATTGAAGTACTGCTATGTTTATAATGCTTGAATGTTTTGCTTTGAGCTCCCCGCTGGAAGCAGAATGTGCGTAACTGTTTACTTCGAGCTCCCCACCCGGACGCAGAATGTCTTTAGTGTCATTAACTTCAGTTGCTGGTGATAGAGGTACCGCCAGCATTTTATTGTCAGTGTTGGATAACAAAATACTCTTGAACTGCGCATCATTGATATGTTATACGCCTCACCTGTGGCAATAACTGGTGTAAGATCTTGGTCTATGATATCATGCGCTTAAAGAGGGTCTCTCCAAGGTCAAATTAAGTTTTGTGATGTACTCTTTTTCCAATAGACAACCTCCTCATGAAAGTGTGGAAACAATTGCAAGTCTCTACCCTCGCGTTAAAACGGTGTAAAGTGCCACTGTGTTCGATACCCTTCAAGTGCAATTTTTGTCAAAAACCCCCCAAAGGTTCCATGACGTCACATTTCAAATATGGTCCTTACGTTTTTGTACGGATAATTTTTAGTTCATTCCTGATTGTTGATGATATTCAGTCAAAACAGCTTTGGATTTGACCTTATGACCGGTACAAATCATCCTTCTTTGTATTGTACGGACCCCTTTTTGTCTTTGATGTTCGATGACGTTGCGTTTTTAATTTTGCTGTGAAGAGTATCTGATACTATCAGATAAAAATTATACCCTAATTTGCACCCTTTTAACGTGAAGTAAGAGACGTGTTTTTTCCCGACTTCCATGAGGACTCAATTGAAAAATGAGTTGATAAAAAAACGGAATTTGACCTGGGAATCTCGCCTTCTGACACAGATATTTGACCTCTTTGAACTTTGGTTAAGCTTTAAAACAACTACAAAAGCATATCCTCAGAATCATAATTATGAAACATCATGTTAAACACTTAAGTATAGTACACGAATTAGTGTTATTTATGAAAACATTATTAGTTTGTGAAGGCTGGAACAGACATTTTTTTTCTCATAAGTTATGCTGGGCTTCCTCAGAGTAAACGTTGAATCGCTGCAGCTGAAATCCCATCCCATTTTCGTGTATGAAGAGGTTGGAAAATGTGACTAATTTACTAAATAATCCAGAGATACTTAACCCATGATGGCAATTTTGTTTAATGACCGAAACATTTTGGTTGATTCTTTGGTATTTTTCGATTCACGCTGACTTTTTATTAATGGAGATCTAAAATCAAGATCTTCTACTTGAGGAAGCTATGGCGTCACGACGTGCAAAGCGTCCACCCATACCACTGACGGAACACTCTACAAACAATTCCGGGTCCCGTAGGGCCTGACCAATTTCTTGGTCAATCTGTTTCAAAATGACACAGAAATGTGTCAAAGTGACGCAATATCCGAGTTGAAATTACATTATTTGGGGGTAAACCACTTTCCGGGTGAGCCCCTGACCCGGAAATGGCTCAGGCCCCCTGGGGACCCGGAATCCGCGTGAATTCAGACCCGGGAGTTTTCAGAGTGCTCTATCTCGCATAACGGTAGTCTTGACCCCAGACCTGGGCCCAATTTCATAAAGCTGCTTAAGCACAAAACGTAGCTAAGCACAACAAAATTATGCTTACCAAAAGAAGGTTACCAGCCAAACTACCATGTCACATGTACAATTTGTGACTGGTATCCTGCTCATTTCTGCTTAGCAGACAATTGTTAAGCAATATTTTCTGCTTAAGCAGCTCTATGAAATTGGGCCCTGCTTCTGAATTCGGTATTGATAAAACATATCTATTGGTTCCTTGTACTGTGAACGTACGTAGAAAAAAAACACCACTTGAACTAAAGTTTCCCTGCATCTACAATAATATGTCGACTCTTACGTCTTGTGTCCAATAGTCTAATCAGATATGTGATATTCCGTTGAACAAGCCAACACGGTATTACTTATTGGTGCACAAATTCCTCCTTTTTTTGTTTCCTAAGATGAATTTAATCCAAATCGTACAAGGTATGTGTGATGATAGTGTTGCTTGTAATAGCCATGTTAAACCTTGATGATTGAATCTAAGCCGGTATATTATTATTATCTAGATTGCTCGCGTGCGCTTATAAAGACAATCGTGCAACGTCTTCAACAAAATATTTGTCTCGGACATGCAACGAATTAGTTTCTTTGTTTTCATACATTTGCGTTTTCGAAAGATTGTTACAGGCCTATCAAGAAGTGATGTATACTCCAGGTACCGATATCACAAATAGTTAAGATTGTTGTTAACTGTGTATCAATCTTAATTGCCAAGCAAAGTGTGATGTTACAATACAAATCACTGTTGTAATAGGTACTGACAACTCATCTTAAGATGAAATTTTGGGTTTTGTGAAATCGAGCCCAGTTCATTTAAAAGTTGAGCATCTTGCTTTGCGTTTTTAGGATTTTTTTTTCTTTTTGCGCGTTTGTTCAGGGTTAGTACGCATTTAGGGCACAGCAGCGAGCGAACTTTCTGTTTTGTGGTTTGCGTCGGAGTGTATAAGTGTAACATGAAAACCGGTGTGTGGAGACCGGTGTGTGGAGAACCTTACCATAATGATGCAGAACAGGAAAAGTGCAATCTTAGGACTGCATCTTCTTGCGCCGATTTTCTTAAGCTGATGTCTACATTTGGTGTTCACAAAATTCAATACTCGGGTTTTTTCGTCTTGGGGGCCCCCAGAATGGAATTTTTTGCGGCCGCGGTTCCAGGCGAGCGAGGCCGGCCATTTTGAATCCCACGGGAAGATGCTTGGGGCGCCTTTTCAGAATCTCGGAGTGGACTCCATTATCAATTTTGTTTCCAGAATCAAACAGAGCCCGGAGCCGGCGCTTAAGCCAATGTTCGGAAAAAGCCCATTGATTTACTGAGTATTGTTAACTAAGTATGACGTCAGTCTTTGATATAATATTCCTTTATTGCGTCGGTATAACCAGGGTATTGCGAATTATGAAATGAGTCTCCAATTACGGAGTAAATTATAACTGATACTATCTTTTATGGTTTATACAGTGACAACAATGCAAACAATTTCAACGGTTTGTAATAATTTAACGCAGTTTCTGCACTGTTTTTTGTAAAAAAAGAAATCTGTTTATATTAGTATATGCAAGAGGATTCCCTCATTGGTTTTATAATTCACTCTTAGCCTTAAAACAGTTCTGTTGAGAGTAGATTGAAATAGGGCGCCCTCAATCTCAAGCGGTCAGTCAGCCAATGAAATTGACTCTTATTTGATATGTTTTCAAGATTTCATGCATGTTTTCTTTATAGAAAAGGTAGGGGGTCTTGCGCTGCATATTGCCAAGTTTTGATTTATTTTGAGCTAGCGCTGCCTTGTTTAAAGTGATGTGAACTGTGAACAGACATCAAGGCATGTCGTTTGGACTTTTACCATCAGGAATGAGAACTTATCATTTAGCTTTTTGTCGAAACATTATTATCACTGAAATAATAGTTGTTAAAGTCGTAGAAAGTCAAATAGGCGTAAATGTATCTTAAAGCGGCTGTTACAAAAAAGTGGTATCCCAAAAATGACAAAATTTTGAAGTGATGTTTGTTGCTTTGAAGACTTGCCTTAAAGTGTAAAATGTTAATTGATTTACATAATGAAGTGTACAGGGATCAGCATCCTCAAATGTATGGTTTCTTTAATGAAAAGAGGAAGAAATTATGGACTTATCTGGAAAATCTCTTCACTTCATTTTCTCTCAGATCGGAGTTGTTGCAGGTTCTTTGAAACTTACCTCTTGTAAATAACAACGCAACATTATTGTTTAATCAGTTAATTTTGGTGTGCAACAATTCTACAATTAACAATTTTATGTCAAAGTTTATGTTTTTGTTTTTAATTGACTTATTGTAGTGATCCTTTAAAGTAGTTGGGGAAAAATCTGTCACTGTTTAAGTGTACCTTATTGCAGCTGGCATTTGTATTATATATCATGGATCTGAATAACAACTGGAAGTATACTCTCTTAAAACTTCCGGATTAGAATTGACCCGGATTATCCGGATCATCCGGATCCCTTGGGATCCCAGGAATGGGTCAGGCTGACCTAGGAATGGGTCAGGCCGATCCAGGAATGGGTCAGGCCGATCCAGGAATGGGTCAGGCCGATCCAGGAATGGGTCAGGCCGATCCAGGAATGGGTCAGTCTGATCCAGGAATGGGTCAGTCTGATCCAGGAATGGGTCAGTCTGATCCAGGAATGGGTCAGTCTGATCCAGGAATGGGTCAGGCTGATCCAGGCATGGGTCAGGCTGATCCAGGATTGGGTCAGTCTGATCCAGGAATGGGTCAGTCCGATCCAGGAATGGGTCAGTCCGATCCAGGAATGGGTCAGTCTGATCCAGGAATGGGTCAAAACCCCTTGGGACCCGGAATCCGAGTTGATCTTGATCCGGGAATTGTTGTAGAGCATACAGTGTGCATGACGTCATTCTGAATACATTTTTTTAACATTTGGTGTGTTATAAAAATACTCGATTCAATCAGTACACAGTTAAAACAAGTGTTGTTTTTGTTTTTAAACAAATAATGAAAATGAAAGGAAGTATACGGTTACTTTTAAGGTCTAAATTATGAAAACATTGTTTCTAATTTAGTGGTAATGTGTGTTGCATTTTCCATAGTTATGCCCTATGTTATACGACAGCGTCTAATGTCATATTTTTAAAACATAACTCTTTTATTTTTAAAGTAATTTCGTTTCACAGCTTATTATTATTTTCATTTTTGTTTTTCTCAATTTACGTTTATGATAAAACTGTTTGTTATGAAGTTGGGTTACTTTAATGGGTTCAACTTTACGTCCACTTACTTTATAAACACGAACTTTAAACACTCATTTAAAAGAAAACATATGAGAATGTTTTTTTGTTGAGACAGAGAGAACGAGAAAAAGTTACAGATCTGTTGAAATGCAACACTTTGTCATGTCATTTTGCAGCAATCTGCAACAATCTACCCACTTGGTGCTCCATTATGGGGCACGATGTACCCCTTCCTATTGTGTCTTCATTGTGTACTGGGAATCTCATGAATTCCTTAGAGGATTCTGAGGGGTACTTCTAGTCAAGAGGAAAAGAGTGTGTATGGGAACATAATCATTATTATTAATTTGGTTTGGGGGGCGGGGCGGTAACAGGGGAAGACACCAACGGCCACACATATTGGGCTTTGAAAACCCACTGCACACAAACCGGCTCCACCGATTACCTTATTGTCGTACGAGTTACATTGAGCTTGATTTTCTTCGATAATGCTAAGACAATAACTGAACTTGGCTGTTACATGGCTGTATGTTTTTCATAGATTCAATGTCTTCTTAGATTTATACGTTTCTGTTATAACAAGTACTTTTGAACGATGAAAAAATAATAGGGAATTTGATTTTAAATTTGATTTTATTTTTTTATATTTATTTATTTATTTATTTATTTATTTATTTTATTTTTTTATTTTTTTTTTTTGGGGGGGGTAAAACTGCGTATGCCTGCTTTGGAGCCAAAAGTCACGAAAACTTTGGGCTTGTAGCAGCTACAAGTTTGTTTGACGTAATGACTTATCAACGGCTATAGATAGCGGAGTGTTGTATTCCACCTGATGGTGACATTTTGTTCGTCTTGGAGCTTTCACACACTGCATTTTGTTTTCTGTGGAAACACAAACATCTGCAGATGTTCGGTTTTGAATAAGAAGCAATTACTCCTTATGCAACTGCTAACTTACAATACATTCTTTTTTAATGTAGGGCTTAGAAAATGAAGTGCAAAATATACAACGTCCCAAATAAAATACCCCAGTTGTACTCGCTATAAATTTATACAGGGTCACTCTTAATGTGTGAGCAATTATTGATGTAGCACGTCTCTGATATTTCCCGTTAATAAGTTAATTGTAGTGATATCTTTAATTGGAAACAATCATTATTGTGATTTGTTCTCGTTGGACGATGTTCTGTGTACTCATCATTCTCATTATTTACTAACCAGGGTTTAACGTATCATAAGATGGTTTGTCTCAATATCAACTATCAAAAATAAAATTTAATTGATTTTATTTATGAATCAACGAGTTTATGTAAATAAATGCTTATGTTAGCACACACTAAGTTCTGTTTGGTGTGTTCTTTTGTGCGTGTTACTGTCACGGCTGCGCATGCGGCTTATTTAATAACACATGATTGCGATTAGTCAAGTTAAATGGTTTTCAGCTGGTGGTGCTATCAGTTTGTTATGGGGGCGGTAGTGACGTAGCTCAGTATAATAAAGTTCGCGTGATAAAAGCGCCAAACAACTTAACCACGTTTTCTTGGCTACTGGCAGCTCCTACACCAATTTAAAATGTGTAGAGAAATCAGATATCGGTACACTCGCAGGTTTAACGCACATTATTCTGTCTGTTTTTGGGGGGCCACTTCATAAAATCTGTTTACCGGTTAGCAAATTTCCGCGCTTTGAAGCAACAAAATGTGTTAAGAAAAGGTCTGTTTGGGGTTGAACAATTGGCTAGAGCGGGTTTCAACCAATTAGTAAATTTTTCTTATTTCAACCCCAAGTTATTTAAAATTTACCTAGTCAGTTTCCCTTGTGGTTGATTGCTTGAAAAAAGTTGCATAATCAAAATTTACCGCTTTCTTTGGGCCTGCCCTTATATATGGAAGACGCTTCAGTGCGATGAATAGAAAATAGATGGCACTGTTCAGTTTGACCAAGAGTCACACATAAAAGGCCAGTGACTGCTCTGTATTCACACACCCCTGTTCCAACAACACTGATGATTTACTCGCTAAAAGTTAGGGTCACTGTAGGAAAATACACTAGGGGTGTCGGAACATAGGGGTGTGACCGAAGACCCATCAGTCAACATGCTTTAACATTAATCAAGTATAAGGCGGTGCGTTAACCTAGACATTTT
>CM021531.1:17894484-17904525 GCA_010994315.2 Pisaster ochraceus
TAAACACCAAGTAGAAAACATTCCGAAAACGTTGTTTCAATTCAGCGTGCTTTGACCAAACATCAAACAATTTGGGTTCAGAGTGCCCCGCAGTTTTGTGGTCACAGTGCGAGTTACTTTTCAGTTTCCCTTGGTTTCATTACCAATGATGAGAAAAGCTTGTGGAGAATTCAGAGTGGTTTGTGTTTATGCTCGTTATGTCTTATTCTTGTTTGCCTCCAGCTTCTGGAGGCTAAGACCTCGGGGGGAAACTATGACGCACATGTTGTGATGAAGGCTCAGCTGGATCAGCTGACTGGACGCAACGAGGAGTTGAGACGAGAGCTACGACAGACTAGGAATGAGTGTGAAAAGGGGGGCATTAACCTGGACAGGGCCAATAACAAGGTAAGATTTGTCGGGAGGTCATTAGTATGGTATTAACAGTGAATGTGAGAGGGAGGCATTAACTTAGAAGAGAGGAGTTACTGCATCCTTGACGGGATCAATAACAAGGTCAGATTTGTCGGGAGGTCATTAGTATGGTATTAACAGTGAATGTGAGAGGGAGGCATTAACTTAGAAGAGAGGAGTTACTGCATCCTTGACAAGGTCAGATTTGTTGGGAGGTCATTAATGAAGAATGAGGTTGAGCAGGCATGCATTAGCTTTGACGGGGCCAATGGTAAGATGTGTTTGGGCCTTTATTACTTGAAAGTGGGGTCTTTAGTAATATCCTGAAAGTGGGGTCTTTAGTAATATCCTGAAAGTGGGGTCTTTAGTAATATCCTGTCAGGCAAGATTGATTGACCTGCAGTTTGTAAAACACGTTTTCTATTTCCTATTTTAGATCACCAGACTAGAGCAGGATCTGCAGGCTTTGAGGGAAGCGGGCCAGGGTGCCATTACACTCCATCACATGCAGCTACCTCAAGGCATGGCTGTATCCAGCGCAGAGGTTATCAGCTCGCTCAATGAGCAACTCATACATGCACTACAGGTAGGACAAACTTGTTTGTTTGTCTGTTTGTGGATTTGTCTTTGTTCATTCTTTTGTCTGTGTTCGATGGTCTGTGGTTGTCTGTTTGTCACAGCTCGTGGAGGAGATTGGCTGTCATTGATGACGAAGCCCAGTCTGTATCTAATTCATTGACCTTTACCATCTCCAATTCTTCTATATTTGCTGAAATGAAGGATTTAGAAGGACCGAGGGCGGTAGGACCAAATAACAGTTGTTTATCACTGGGTCAGGCATTCCAATCTTATCTAAGTCCATCATTTTGGTGAGGAGTGACATCGGTGTAGGAGAAGACAATACTGAAGGGTGATATATAGCAAAAAAGGACCAGGAAGTGAAGCTTGGTACACACTTCACGAGAATAGCGAAAGTGGAATGAATTTCCTTGCGTCACAAGAGGAAAATAGCACACACCTGATTATTTGCATCATGTAATTCACTTTGCATTCGCTTTTTTGGGGGGTTAAGCTCGATTCATACCTCCTGAGTATGCGAATGCAAAGCGAATTTGACGTCACAACTGTGTTTCGCTGCAAATGTTTTGCAAGTGTGAACTGTTAGTTGCGAGTTTGTGACGTCAAATTCGCCCCGCATTCGGATTCATGGATCGGGGCTGTAGAGTTCTATAGAATATCTATTGAGGTACTGAGTCTGTATTGATCATGGAACGTTATTTCCATCTACAGGAACTCTCAAATAAAGAGACCCAGTTGACTCATTGCGAGTCCTCCCTCGTGGTCTACCGGCGTCGTTTTGCCGTCCTACGCCACCAGCAGGGTCTACTCTACCAAGAGTACAAGGAGAAACAGGAAGAGTGGGAAGGTCAGGCCGAGGGATGGGATAAAGCAAAGCAGAAGTTTGTAGACCAGATAGAGCAGCAGGAGGCCAAAGTTCAAGAATTCAATGTAAGCTTTATGCATGAAATCTCGCTTTTAATTTCTCATTTGAAGTTTTTCATTTTGATTTTTGTTTTTCTTTAAAAGGTTTTACCGTCATTCAAGCTAGTATCAGAAAGTACATATTTTATCACTTAAAACTATTGGAATGATATTCATGGTGGACAACAAATATTTTAAGATTTGATTTATCAGTTTGTATAACCTTGTTCAAAGGATGCACTGCTTGCACAATCTTCATAGTTTAACAAATATCGAAAAATAGTATTAGCTGTTGCAAACTGCTTACCAACCAAAAGGACCTATGGTATAAAAGCAAACGAATAGTTTGTGGCCTGACGTTTCGACCCTAGCAGAGTCTTTCTCAAAGAGAAAGACTCTGCTAGGGTCGAAACATCAGGCCACTAACTTTAACAAATATTGACGTTTTCTTCAAGCTCTCCCCCCTCTTCTGTTACCTTCCCTTGATCTGTTATTGAGCACCTAAATTCTTGAATTGCAGTTTAATTGCTTACTGTGAGCAGCTTCAGTCATAAATCTTGTGGAGTATATTTTAAAAATTCTTTCAGAGATTGTTAGACACATTACAGCAGAGTGGTGATGAACCCCAGCGTAGAATGGCTGAAGCGACTAGAAAGATCACCGTACTGAGGGTGAATGAGAGAGCCCTCACTAGACGCTTTACGGCCAGTCAAGAAGTGGAAGGAACACTCAGAAAGGTAGATCAAAGATTAATCCTCGATGCGGGCATGTAGTTCTTCCTACTTTTATTTGTTTCACATTAAATTATATTTATTTATTTTATTTAACAAAAACTGTACAAAAATAATATAATTTTATGAATGTCTTCAAAAGCCAATACTAGTGTATTTCAGCCCTGTACTCAATACATTCTTTTAGGGGTTGATCAAAGAAAAATTGACTAGAATGGGACTTGAAAGTGCAACCATCGGATTAACTTGCCGGCGCTCAACCAACTGAGCTATCTAGCCCTATATTGGTGGTCCCCCTTACTTTGTCAATATTCTTTACAAGACATTCTTCCAGAAAGACTTACTCAGAACACAAAACTAGATTGTCATCTATTTAATTCATTGCCTCTTTGCTTTTTTTCAGGAAGTGAACAAGCTTCGAAATGAGATGGTTCAGATGGAAACAGCAATCACAGAGAGACTTGGATACCTCCAAAGGCATAAGGTAGGAACCATTTTTGGAAAATTGTATGCAGATCGTTTCTATGTGTTACTTGAAACCACTAATGGTTGGCATTTAATGAGAGCTTATAACTTTCTCAAATCTATCATATTTGGCTGAACAAAATCTAAGGGTCAAAATTGGCAAAAAATCTGACTTTGTATCGTGAAATGTCTTGCTTGATTTTATCATGTTTGTGACCCAGTGACTACAAAAGTTGTTGTGTTCATTGAATGGATCCATATTAATTTGTTTACCCAAATCATTCACAACTAGGGCCAAATTTCATAGAGCTGCTTAATGGTTAATTTTGTGCTTACTGCGTGAGTTGCCATTTCATAGTGCTGCTAACCATAAGCAGACAAAAAGGCATGCTAAACTTCCGTTGCTTACTGTTTGAAATGAATGACAAATCAATGCAAATCCATGGTGAACGCACAGGCCGATTGCCTAATTTTCTTGCTAACCTGTGAAATACACTTGCGCTTATGCAGGTTTTGTTCTGCTATAATTAGCACAAAAATTTGGTTACCGTTTAGCAGCGCTATGAAATTGGGCGCAGATTGCCCCCAAAAACTTTCTTATTTCCAAACCGTTCCAAAACGTTCTTGTTTCCAAACATTAAAGTTTGAACCTTGTTTCTCTTGTCACTAATTTCACAGGAAGCCTCTCAGTTCAAGATAGCGGCTCTGCAGCGAGCCTTAGATGAGAGCGTCCCAGCGGCTGAGCTAGATTCCTCCAATCGTCAGTACAACGAGCTGGCAGCCAAGTATAGAGATCTCCTACAAACAGATAACAAACTGGTGGCTAGGAACACTCATATTGACCAGCTAGAGGTAAGAACCTTGGCTCAATGTTCTGCCTTCTCCTTACCGCCAAATTCTGTCCTCACGTTCATAAGTTTATAAGTTTTTCTGTTAAAAAAATCAATCAAGTGGAAAGGTTGTAAGTTGTGTGCTCTGTGTTGTTTTTCTGAAACGAGCATCTGGGAATGTTTAAGAAACATGACCCTTTGAGAAAAAAAAAATTGTACTGGTTAAAGAAAGTCATATGTTATTGTACTGATTTCACAAATGTTGTCGGCTGTGCAGTTTTTATTCGAGTCGAAGCACAAGCACTTAAGAAGCACATCATCTTTTTTTTGTTTTCTTCTCAGTCGGAAAACAAACGTCTTGAAGAGGATGTTGACACCATGAAGAGAGAACTGGCAACGGAAAAAGAGAAGTTACACACGCTGGAGTTGGCCGTGGAAAACCTTGGCAAGATCGGGGGTATGAGGCAATCTTCACTCTGTTGTTTCTTGAAATGGACATCAATTTGACAAAAGTTATTATCTGTAATTGACCTTAATAAACTATTTAATAAGGATTCAAAAAAGGATTAAATTTGTCAAGCACAGACGGACTTAAATGCATCCAAGTGTTTTGACTTTTCTCCTTCACTTTTCTACAGTAAAAGGATTATTTTAAATATCTTTGACTGAATCTAATAATTCTCTGTCAACAGAGGGTGTCGGCAAAAGATCTACTGTGGGAACCAGTGAGCATCTATCGCTTGCTAAACGTTTGACTACCATGGAAATGAAGGAACTAAACGAACGACAGCGAGCAGAGCACGCTGTGAGAATCCAAGACCAGCTGCGTAAGACGGTCGTTGAAATGGAGAACAGAAACCTGGAACTGGAACAGAAGTTTGCCGAGGTATGAGGAATTTGTCACGTTAGTGCAAAATTGTCATGTCTTGATTTTGTAGTAACATTGTTTTTCGTACAAGAGGCGCTCCGTGGAAATTGTTTTCATCTTGTTTTTGTGATAAAGTCCTATCTTGCCAGGAGGTGTTCCATGCAAAATCAATGTATCTCCATTTTGTGATAATGTTGTAGCTCGCACAAGAGACGCTCCGTGCTATAACGTTGTATCTTGATTTTGTATTAATGTCCAATCAATGTAATAAGGATTGAAGTGGCAAAAGTCATTGTGTTGTCGCGAACTATGTTTTTTCTTTGATGGTGTTAAGCTTTACTCAAACAATGTTTCATTTTAAGTGTCTTAGTTCTGTAGGAACTCCAGCTCCTCGTTGGTGCAAAATTGTCATGTCTTGATTTTGTAGTAACATCGTATCTCGTACAAGAGGCGCTCCGAGGAAAATTGTATCTTGTTTTTGTGATGAAGTCCTATCTTGCACAAGAGGTGATCCATGCAAAAACAATGTATCTCCATTTTGTAAAAAAAATTCATTTCAAATGTCTTAGTTCTGTAGAAACTTGGAGAATATCTTTAGTTTTCCCAAATCACACCCTTTTCTTGTTTTTATCTTCCAAGTTAACTAGACTAAACTTAGAAGCTCAGAGGACAGAGCAGGAGTTACGAGACGAATTGACGACATGCGTTACTAAGGCAGCTAGTGATATGGATAAGAGACGTATTGGTGAGTTGGAGAGGTCAGAGGCAACGCTACGAATCGAGAGTGAAAAATTAAAGGTGGGTATGCTAATCAGAAAAATATGAGGAAACAAGGGAGTATTTTCAAAAGTCGGAATAATAAGCACCTTCTGCTTTGATTGTATATAAGTATTCCAGCCTGTGCACATCGACTGTTCTGTTGGACCGCCGGAACGTACCATTGGAACTAATGTAGGTGATCCTGTACTTCTAGCAAAATGTTCTGGCGGTCCAGTGCATTGTGGGCATGTGCATACGGGAATGTTCTCTTGTGCCCAAAATGCGCCCAACTTTTGAGACACTCCCAAACTATGGTCAGGCGCCTTGCTCAGAAAATAATGAGAAAAATATGGCGACATCTCAAAATTGCTTCATCCTGTTGATGGGGTGTTGAGCCTTTGATGGCCATGTGATGTCCTCTCGATCAATCAGAATAGATAAACTGTCCCAGGTATTTATGAAGAACTGGGCCCAATTTCATGGCTGTGCTTACCGTAAGCAAAGAATCGGCGCTTACGGAAGCAGGGAATTCCACAGGAATTTCACGGGTTAGCAGGGAATATTTGCTTGTGCGCATGCGTACACCACGTTACTAGGTATTCTTTGCTTACACAGCTAGCGCAGAAATTCGGCGCTTGCAAAATAAACGGAGAATGGTGACCGTAAGCCCTGATTGGACTGGATAAGTATTCCAGCACATGTGCGTAGACCGGGCCATCAGATTGTCTTTGATTTAAATCATTGTTATAACTTTTTGGTTGTTTTTCTTTCTGTTTCACCCATACGGAAATAAATGTTGACTTGAATTGAATTAACTGGACAGGGCGGGACTGACCACCAGTTATTTTTGGTCTGGAGTCCTACTTCATTTGGCAACAACTCTCCACTCGTCTGTTAACATTGACAGTGAATTACAACACCCGGTTCAGACAGGCGCTCTAGAGTTGCACCGAACCAAATTATTGAAAAAAGTACATGAAAAGGGCAACATCTAAAACAGCTAGGAGCGACTGGGTGCGCTGGAAGGCGAAAGATGGACTGTTGCAGTTGTTTATTTGGGTCGACCAGTGGAGTCACACCTAATCTATTTGGTTTGGCACAACTCTGAGGCGCCTGTCTGAACCGGGTGTTACTTTGTTGTTGTCAGTTTGTCTCAGAAAATCTGGATTACAGTTTTGAGTGGAACAAATAGTTTGTCAAGTTCACCTCAGAAAAATAATACAGAGGCTGCTTCTTATTTTGACTTTTTCATCTTGTTTTACTTCCCTGGCAGGAAATGGTTGACGTTGCGTCTTTTCAGACCAAGGCTTTGGAATCCAGACAGGTGTCCAGAGAGAAAGAAGTTCTATCGCTACGGCAACAACTGATTGATATACAGACGCAGAGTGATGAAAAAGCCATCATAGGTACAAAAAAAAGTTTTTTATTTTTATTTTTTATTATATATTTCTGTGTTTCATTAAGTAACAAGAAACAACACCTTGACCAAATTTCATGGAGGTGTTAAACTCACAAATTTGTTTAGCACAGAAAAATAATGCTTAGCAGAAATGGGTTACCAGACAAAGGGCCATGTCATTTATATTGTTGCGACTGGTGCCCGGCAATTTGTTTGCTTAACAAAATTTGTTGGACCTACTTAAACAGGAAATATTGCTTTGCAATTTTCTGCTTTTAAGCAAAAATAATCAGGATACCAGTCACAGACTGTACATGTGAAATGGTATATTGGCTGGTAACCCTATTATGGCAAGGATGATTTTGTTGTGCTTATAGCTACTGTTTGAGCTTAAGCAGCTGTATGAAATAGGGCCCTGATGAAGACATTAGAAACTTGCTTAGCGAATTTTTGTGACTATACTTGATTCCTTCGTAGGAAAGCTCCATCATCACATAGTGGCCCTTCAAGTGAGTGAAGGAACCGCCGTCCGCAAACTAGAGGCTGCCAACGCCAAGATCAAGAAATTAGAAGCCCAGATTCTACGACTTCAGCGCCATCTAGACGAACGAGCCCAGAGTCTGTATCACTGCCAGGTGGATGCCCGCAACAAGGCCAGGCATCTCAAGAGAACTATTCAGGTAATAGGACAATTAGGTCATGTTCCCTGAGTGTGGTAACATAGTTTAAGACTAATAGACATAAGGGGCCTGACTATTTTCACTTCAGCTTCGGCTTTGTCAAGTGCATGGATTATGGGAATAAAAAACAAGATGGCTGCTATACCATGACTTAGGCTATGTATGAGTCGGTGGCTACAGCTATGGCTGTGGCTGGATCACTGCGTCGACATGCGTTGAAGTATAGGACATCCTTAGCAACACCCTTAGCCACAGTCGTAGCCATAGCTGTAGATGCCAGGTGTCTGAATCAAGCGTCTTTGTCTTCAGCTACGGCCATCTGCTGCAGTAGTAGCTCTGAAGAATAGGTCTTAAAAGCAATTCAGCCATAGCCACTGCGAAAGCCATCAATCACACTCGGCCTTAGATTCTCACAACTTTTTTTAAACTATTCGATAAAATTAAAACCTTAGTAATATTTCAATACTTTTACATTGTGTTTCCAAAGTTGAATTTCACATTTCTCAGATCCAAGTTTTTTTGAAATTGATTGGAATTGATTGGGATCACAACCCAAGTATTTTTATTCAACCTGGGAAGCGGCAACAGAGGGATCACCTGAAAGAGGATGCGACTTTTTAGTTCAAATATTAAGTAAAAAACCACAAGGGAAACCGACTGGGGTATAATTTAGGTAATTTAGTTGGTAGTGCGCTGGCACATGAATCCGGAAAGTCTCACTTTTAGTCAATTTTTCTTTGTTCAACCCAAATTTGATTGCCATTTGTCACACCTATTCTCCAGGAACTGAGGCGTCAGTTTAGTGGAGCAATTCCTCTGGCAGATCAAGAGAAATTCTCCAAAGCTATGCTTCAACTGAAGACCGACAAAGAACACATGCAGAGCGAAGTCAAAGTGGTAAGTAAAAACATCACGTTTAAGTGACAGTCATTGACAGCAGTTGACAGCTTTCAACTTGTTAAAACATTTAAGTGTGAGAAATCTACACTATTTTAAATATCCAAATGTTATTTATTTCACTGTTTTCTCAATGCAATGTCCTGGCGGAGTTAAAGTCCTTGATTTTCTAGAGTGGACCATTCCACATATCAAGGGGGGAGGGTCAATTCTCAGAGTTGTGCTTTTTTTTATGGGCTAGGAAAAAAAGGACCTGCCATATACTGTTTACATCTGCTATGTGCAATAGCATTAGAGTAATTAGGCCCCTCTAAAAAAAACCCAAACATTCTGTTAGAAAATACCTTTTCATATGACGTTTAAATCGTTACAAATTTGCGCCATGATTTTGAACTTTTATTCCAGTTGAAATACGAGCGAGAGAAAGTGTCCGACC
The DNA here is from genome assembly GCA_010994315.2 of Pisaster ochraceus. Lineage (NCBI taxonomy): Eukaryota > Metazoa > Echinodermata > Asteroidea > Forcipulatida > Asteriidae > Pisaster > Pisaster ochraceus. The sequence continues at coordinate 17,903,425 of CM021531.1, forward strand.
AGCTGGCTGAGTTGGAGATGAAACATCAGGGACTCCAGGAGCTGATGGAGACCCTGCAAGATGGCAAAGGGGCTGCTAAGGTTGCCGAGTGGCACGCAAAGATGCAAGACACCAGACTGCAACATCTTAAACTGTCTCGACAAATAGGACGGCTCCAGGAACAGGTGAGGATGATGAGGGTTGGGCTGTGGCTGAATGGACGGCTACAGCTACGTGTACAGCTAGATTTCCTCGTTATTATGCATTGATAGGGCTCTCTTGGTAACAGTCGTAGCCATAGCTGTGGCCGCCGATTCTGATACAGCCTCAGCTTCAAGAACTCAAGGTGCACTCATCTGGGTTTTTTTTTAAATTCTATTTGAATCCCCATGCAAGGGAGCGTCTCAAGAGTTGGAACAAAAACGTTTTTCAAATTAATGCTCTGAAAAAGTAAAAGTATCAAATAAAATTACATTTAATACCATTTAACCATTGGCTGGAGACTTGTAATTTCTTGAAGACTAAATGACAACACAACACACGTAAACAGGTAATAATGGTGTAACAGAAGCAGTCAAATGGGAAAGAAATGAAAAGAGAGTGAGGCAGAAAGCTCACAGAAAAAGCAATGGATGAGCAATGAAAATGGCGAATGAAGGGGTATTTTTCTTACATACTTATCACCTAAGACTTTCTTGAACTGCAGAACAAGTTTCTGGACGGCCTGTCAGCCAAACATGAGAAGACCATCACATACTTGGAGCAGGATAACGTCCGCATCACTAGGGAGTCTGAGGAGAGGCAGTTACTTTGGGAACAGCGGGAAGTGGAGCTAGAGAGAATGATTGACAGCTTGGAGAGACAGCAGAAGGAGATGGCTAATGCTGCATTGAGGGTAGGTCCAGGTGTCGCATTGTTAGCATGAGAACTTGGCTAAGCACAGAAGGATCCTACTCATTAGAAACAGTGCCTAATTTCACAAAGCTGTTTACCAGTCAGCAAATCTGTTTACCAGTCAGCAAATTGTTGTGAATTAGTTTTTGTATTTTGTTTCTTTTTTTTCTTTTTTTTGGGGTGTCGTGGCCGAGCGGATAAGAGCATCAGACTCAAGTTCTGGTGGTT
>CM021531.1:17960785-17975466 GCA_010994315.2 Pisaster ochraceus
CTCCATGGGGTTCTCGGCTGGTATAGTGATTGAGTTTGCTTTTCTGAGAAGCCTTGGCTTCAAAACCAGAATTAATAAATGAAAGTGAAAATGAAATGAACAGGACAGGCCCTATATTGAAAGCAGGAAACCTGAGTACTTACCATTGCATTGAGATGTGCGAACAGTGGAAAATATACCATGGAAAAGGGGACATCCCTCATTAGAGTTGCACCTAGTCCCCTGTAAAGTCCGAATATCCCTTTTGTTTGGAGAAGATTGCGTGCGATGGTCCATGCAGAGGGCGACACGTTGGTTAGGTTGGCGGAATACGCTCTCGTGAGGGAGGGGTTGATTTTTGAGCTGAGGTCAGGGACTGCTCCTAGTCCAGGAACCTTTTTCTTTTGAACTGAAACGATCAAAGTTAATGGAGAAAAACATAAATAAAGAACGTGCACAGAATTAAAAACAACAACAACAAATAAACATGCTTTGAGTAGGCACATTTAAAGTTTATTATACAGGATTGGTAGAGCTGACAAAAAAGTCACAGACAGTGTTCAAGTTTTGTGTGATCAACCATATCCATGAAGAGAAAGAAAAAAAACGTGAAAATTTGGGCTAATCCGTTGTATGAGTCAGGAGAAAATAGAGAAAAACCAGGCAGAATTTTTAGCATGTAAAGACATTGTCCTTGATTTTGGTTGTAAAAAACCCAAATCAGCTGGTTTTTTTTTTAAGTTTTCAGATACAGTTTTCTCGAAAATGACTTAGGAAAATATTTCACGGAAAGAAATTATTCTAGTATGAACTTTGTAATCAGTATATAAGCTTTCTGACAAAATTAAACGATGGTGTTTTTATCCTTACCAATCCTGTGTCATATCTTTAACCTAAAAAAAATTAGTCATAAAGTTGAAATATTTTTCTTTCAGGAACATTATCCGATGCTCTAAAAAAATGTCCTGGTATGATTGTAAATTTTTAAAAAGTTCTAACCAGGTACACAAATCTCTTTTTATCGCTCCAAGTTTCAAATCTGTCAGCTCACATTTCTACATAGTGGCCGCCGCTGTCAGTTTGCTTAAGCCACACAATTAAACTTTTTCCCACCCACTCCTAGTCCTAGTGTTTAAACACTTACTCGTCCGCCCCGCATCCTGTAGTTGAATTTTCAGCATTTCCATAGGGGTGGTGATGATGACCTGGCACAGCCCAGCCCCGCCACCTGCCAGCATTTCCCTGTGCAAACCCAGATGTGCCCTGCAGTTGTTGAAGAGGGGGGGAGAAAGCGGAAATTAGAGGGGTTGGTTTAGACTGGTAAACTGTGAAAGCCCATCAGATATTTATGGAATTCTTTGTGGGTAACACACTCTTCACCCCAAAGGGCTGGACTTGCATGTATTTAGAGAAAAAAAAAGGAGAAACTGAGAGACATTTTTTAAGCTGTCATTTCTGCGCCCACAGGAGGTTTAGTGACAAATTTTATTTCTGAATTTGACGCATAAAATGTACTAAATTTGCATGCACGGCCTGTCTGTCTGAGTGCTCAACCGACAATAACAGAACAATCTAGAAATCTTCCCTTAGAACATTTTTTCTTGAAAGATGATATTGAGGTTGCTCATCAGAAATGTTTCAATACCAGGAAAAGTGAAGAAAATGGATGGAAGACTGGCCACAAATATATTACACGAAAACAAAAATTTGATCTCCACAGGTCCAAAAATAGTTTAGTTTTGATTGAAACTGAGGACTGCTGATATAAAACAAGAAAACTTGAAACAATTTATTAAGTCACGCTGTAATCAGTGAAGTCGCTTGCAGTTTTAAAACCGCGATTAACATAATTTTAAAGTGTATTTTTTAATGTCGTAAAAATTATTGTGTACAATTTGCAAAATCAAAAAACTGCAGCCCAGGCAATACGACGTTGCAATACACTGTTTGAAGAAACTGCCGAGCGGAACTGCCAGCGTTAAATATTGACTAGTTGGTAAACATGGCCGCGCTTAATCTGATCAAACTGACATTACTGGGCCATCAAGCATACTCTGTACATCTTAAACAAGTATCCCCGCTAAACACACGCGACGATACTCCCTCGATTTGGCATAATGCCCAGTTAAAAAAGCCCCACAATGAGGAACTCTAATTGGAGATCTTAACTGCCCGGATCTGTTAATGCTCACTCGGGGAAATGAAAGGTGTGTTTAGTTTAAAATATTGTCAGGAATGTGGGTGGGCTCTGGTAATCACGATCATAATTTGAAAATAAGATGAGATTTAGAGCAGAAATTTATTGTGCATAAACATCTGAAAAAGAAATAACCTCAAAAAGAAAGACATGAAAACTGTAAAGAATTTCAAGAAGTTAAAGATGCCAGGATAGACTTTTGGCCAGTTTAAACCCAAAATTTAGATAAACATAAATTTGAAATACTGGTAGCTACTTTTATAGATACAAGAAAATTTATCAGCTTTCATTTTAAAGGCATTGCATGAAAAAAAATCCACCACTGATAAAAGTGGTAGTTAATTTTTAACAATATTAAAAATTAATGTTGGGTTCTGACAATGATTCATGCCCGTTAGCCATGAACAATCAATTTTGTTTCTTTATTTCATGTATTCTGTGCTTATGTCTGTGGCATAAATGCAAAAAAGTAAACTTTATTAGTATGTTTTACGTTTTGAATTAGCATAACCTTTCAAAATTTATTCAGAGAAAAAATTGACGGAAAAATAAAATAATAATAAAAATCTTTTGGGAAAATTGCAACTTTAATAGATTTTTATTTTGTTTCGAGAAACAACAATCATTACTCAAAAATTATCCACTCCTTTAAATAATGACCTTATGACTTGAAGAGAATTTCTTTTATAGTTTTGGTTTTTATATTGAATTTGTTAATTCTGTATTTAGAAGAAGTAAAGAAGCTTTTGAGACAGAGTACATATTAGTGTTTACCGTTTGATGTCAAACAGAAAAATATGAACCTCTGGCAACCATTTTATGTGTAACAAGACGAGTTGCTCCTTTAAAACATCCATTTTGTGTTTTTCCGTCCAAACCACACAAGTCCGAGAGTCCTGACCAAAAGAAAGGCACTCGCTGAATCCAATCATTTAATTAGTTGGTGAAACTCACATGGGACAAAAAATGACCTTTTAATTGAATCGTCCGCTGCCATTTTGGGATATCTCTGTTGACATTGATAACATCCCCAACTCATCTTGGCAACAACGCGTACAAGTCTCCACAATGTGGATGCGTGTTTGTCTCTTCTGCGTGTTTGGACTTGAAGCTTCTGCTTGTCCAACGCCCCGGGTACAGCAATAACAATCTCCCCCCACCCTCCTCCTCCTCCTCCAGTTTGCCGTCATGTAAACATCATCCTGTACTATCATCCTCACATCACCGCAGCATTGCTATAAATATCATCGACATTTCATTTCAGCTCTCACAGTGAATAAATCCGTTTAATATCATTATCATCTCCACAGAACTTTAAAGTCAGGAGTAAAACCTATCCTATGGTCATCGCCAAATTGCTCGGTGTATGTATGTTGCGTCTTTAAAAAAAAAGAGCAAGCTAGACTTTGACTAATCTAATCTTCAAGAAGTACTCTGGGTGAGATTTCTCAGAAGACTGGAGAATGCCCTCTGATGGCCCGCTTTCAGATAAACTGTCAAAACACACTAGGAGTGATTTGAAGTGGACGAAAAACAGACTAGATTGCGGTGAAGAAGGGATTGCTTGCATTGCTTTCCTTGGAACCAAACGATTTGTTTTCACGACATTCTTTATCTCAGCATTTCATTTGTACGAAACAACACCCCGATAAAACAAATATTCATGACAAAATTTAAGATTTCAACCGGAAGGGCACCTCATCTCAAATGTTGCCATGACAACCATTTCTGAATGTAGAACTGTTAATATATCTCGGATGCTTACAGCTTGACAACCTACATCTGACAACGGTATTTGACTGTCGGATGCAGGAAGATTGTGTGGTCACTCAATCCTGTTAATTGGATTGCATTATTGACACGCTAACAGAATTACTGGACTGAGCTGATGAGAGAATTTACGAACAACCGTGATATTTGTCAGAGGACATTTGATCCCCTTTTTTTTCTAAACATGGCTGGGTAGCTCAATTGATAGAGCACCGGCATATAAACCTGGAGGTTGCAGGTTCAATTCCCACGCTAGACAACTGTCTTTGTTCACTTAAAATTGATTTATATGCACCCAGTCAGTTCCCCTTGTGGTTTATTACTTTAAGGTAGTTTAACAGCGCAGGAAACATTGACCTCTACAGCAGACAGACCCCTGACAGTTTCACATTTACCTTCAGAAAGTCAAGCAGCAAAGCTTTTGTTAATTTCTTAGAGTGGATGTCCCGCAGCATCCCATTAACAATCTGTAAATCTAACAGCAGACTGGGCAGACCTCACAGAGTGGAACATTGACCCTTTACCTTGAAGAAGAAAGCGAGGACATCCTTACAACATAAGAGTGGTATATTCATTTCTTCTCGTGACGCGTTACCCTTAATGTTTTGAATTCATTGTGTCTCTAAGCATCTTGAACTTTCAAAAGAAAGATGTGACACTTTACACGAGACATTAAACCCTGTGAGAAAGGTCTTTAACATACACGCTTGTGGGTTTCGCACCGTGATGTCATTCTCTTGGAGTCGATTCCTCCGCTGATAAGAGGATCATGTCAGGGGGATCTTGACGGCATGGGACACTGACTGACGCATTCTCAGATACTCCGATTACATTAATGCATCGAAAAACACCATGAAATACTCCCTATACATACCAGCCTATTATACAACACCCTGCATGCGGGCACGTGCCGGTATCCGGCATGTGACCGTGACATAGAATGAATACAACCCCTCCATCTTTCCTTCATTTCCTTTTCAAAGAGTAATTTCATTTTTATTATAAAATCTCATTCTTACATGCGGATAATTTTTTATTTTTTTTCTTCTCACAAATGTATGGTAACAAATTACTGCACAAAAGTGAACCTTACGGGACAATTCACAGGCTAGGATTGCACAATGATAAATATAAAGCCAATAATAATCATGCCTGCCAATAGTTTGTTATAATTCTCTCTAATCCAATTTTGTTTTAAGTTAGCCTCGTCAGTTTTCAACGAACTCTCCTGCCTGGGGGCCCAGGGTACATACAATACAAAATACTACAAATAATTAATTAAATAGTTACACGTATCCATGAATACATAGAATTCTAAGCGATTAATTAAAATTTAAAAAATAACACATTCAACCACAAAAAAGGCGTTCGAAGAGAAGTATAAAAAGGAGTATTAAAAACAAAACTCAAATGAATTCATGATACAAGCACATGGGTTTGGACAAAAACATATAAATTTAATGGAATTTGAAATTATTTCCTTTTTTTTTAACTGTTTTCCGAAATACAAATTTAAAACGGCAATCATCTCTTTCTACCAGGCATGATAATTGGACCTTGGAAAAAAATGCAGGAAAATACTATTGAGTACAAAGGCTGACCTATACTTGTACACAAGGTGTAGGTTTTGACAAATGCTTTCCAGGCTGTTATGGTTACATATTTGCTGAATTTTCTGAGAGCCACACAAAATCGGAAATCAAAGCTAGAAGAATATTAATTATGCCTGTCGTATATATTATCTTCTGTAAATTGGAAGATTGGAGTCCTCACACAATATGTGTGTACACAATACACATAACACATGTTCACTTTCAGTCGTCAAATATGCGACTCTCTCTCATCAGGAAAAGAACAACAACAAAACAAACAACAAAATCAGCAATAGTAAACATGTTGTAGAACGGAGAGAATTTGCCAAGCGACTTCAGCTAAATTATAGAGCAGGGGATCTCTACTTACCCATCCTTCTGCAAGTGATATCGAAAGAAGTCATTGCCGACGAGTTTAATGGCTTTTTCGGGCGAGATCAACGTGACATTCACACCAAAACCTGCCGGCGAGGGGACCCCAATAGAGAAGAAATGAAAAAAAGGGCTGTTAAAGGGCAAACATCCACGTCTACCCGACTACAAATTATCAAATATTTACCTGAACGCTCACTGGAGACTTTGTTTGTATGAAATGTTATTGTGATCACCATTCTACTAATAGTAGATTTATCCTTGACAGAAAGAAAAATTGTTCTGCTGCAATTACTTCCGTCTAATCGTCACCTTAAGCATTTTTATGCTAGTAGGCAGTTGACTGATAGTTTTATCCTTATTTTTTATGTTGGTTTATTTCTGCTATTGCAAGTATTTTTTAGTATTCTTTGTTTAGTTTTTTTTGTATTTTAGAAAGCTTGAGGTGCGATTTTGTAATATATACCTTGTTAGGGGATGTCTTGTTACCTTGTGTATTTTTATTACCTCTTGTTATGGTGTTTCTTTACAAAATTGAACTCACCACGGGAAAAATAAATTCAATTGAATCTCCGCTTTTTATTTATGGCGGCGCTGATCTTAATTGCTTTTCAATCAAAAGGTTGATGAAAACAATGTGCACTAACAACTAATGCCGTTACAACCGGAGACTGACTTTTAAAAATAGGTGACGTGATTTAATGTCTTGATCCTATTTATACTGTAGATCTATTAACGCGCCTCTAAGAAGCATAATTAATTAATTTCGTATTCATCAAGCGAGGTACCCTGAGGCCCGCGTACGTAATTAAGACCACTTCCGAGATGACGTAAGCGCTGATGCGTACGTCATACAGCGTCCTTGAAAGAGCATGTGCCTACACTGCTTAGAGATCAATACATACATCACTACGCTAGATTTGGTTACTGTGTAGTGCAGTTTGACCTTGTATGTGTACACAATCCGTTCGCCCTAACGAGACCCTTTTACACACCTGGCTTGGTCAACATCTTTGCCGAAAACGGGACGCTGTTGAATTGATCACGTGCTAGGAGCTCAAGAAAGTGACTGGAGTCCGCCAAAGGGGCTGTAAATGTTCCAATATTTTACTGGTTTTTTTTTGGTTTTTTTTGTTGTTGTTGTTGTTGTTTTTTTTTTTGGGGGGGGGTTGTTTTTGTTGTTGTAAAGTTAGAGCAGCCATTATTTGCATCTTGCAATCAGGGAGATTTTGTACAACAATCAGGGAGATATTTAGAATTACATTCAACATAACAGGGAATAAGCTTCCATAATCAAGATTTTAAAAAATGTGTTCATTAGAACATGGACAGATTTTGTTTCCTTTTTTTGTTCAGGGAATTTTCTGCAGACTTAGAAAGAGTTTGCAGCTCTTTAAAGTGTGCGCATTTTCTCCAACATCAAAACAGTATCCATTTTTTAAAAACACGAATAAAACATTGAATTTTTTGTTTTGATTCTTTACTTTTAAAACGCTACAGTAAAGATTCAACAGGGCAAGAGCAGACCACGTTATAAAATCTCCACTGCATGTTTAATGTATTTATTGTAAGAGTTGGAACAGCACAGCGCTAGACTCACAAGGGATTCTTTTTTTTTAATCGGATAGTTCAGGTTGGCTCACGTTTGCATGTGAGAAGCACTCAGAACTTCATCCCTACCATCTGAAGAAAAACAAAAAAGTCCGGCAAGCTCTCCCCAAGAGAGACGCGCTAGTGCTAGTGACCTTTTGCAGCCTGAATTACATGCACTGGGTAACCCATACCTGCTTTTAACAGATTATTGTCCAAGCAAAGTATGGAAAAAATACATGCCTGTGGGGGTGTGGGAGTGTTGGGGGCGGGGGGGGGGTGAGATGGACATAGGCAGTCCTACAGTCTAGGTCACCGCCTACACTAAATGTTGCATTAATCGACAATATAATATCGATTGCGTAATGTGACTCCATATGATGAGCAGGCTAGATACATATTTTGCATTCCTGGCACAGGGCACGTTCGCCTGACGTTCAATATAGTCAACTGTACACTTTAAATAAAGAGAGGGGGGTAGGGGAGGGGGCAAGGGGGGAGGGGTAGAGAGAACGGGGAGAAAATTTATGCATCAGGAAAATGTTGAATCTCACCTTTATATAAACCTCTAATTCCATCTGCTTTTGCTGTCTTTATGAAACAATCAAATCTGTACGGTAACAGAGTAAGAAAAATGTACTATTAGACATGACTGAAATAATAGACTTTTAATCATGGTGCAGCCATCTTGTTTTATTCTTCCATTCACGCCAATATAACCAAACTGAGGCTTGAAGTGAAAATAGTCTGGTGCCTTTTTATAAATAGAGAACTAAAACTATCAGTGTCATTAGGTATACAGGGAGTCCAACAATGACTGCAGTGTGATAATTCTCAATCTTTAAATTTAATCAAAACTTTCAAGGAATCTTGCCACAGAAAAAAAACAACACGGCTGATTTCGTTGTTACAACCGAAAAGAAGGACAATGTGTTTACATGCTGAAAATTGTGCAGGTTTTTCACTTTTTTCTCCTGACTCACACAATGGATTAAAAGCCCAAATTTCACAGGTTTTTATTTCGTGTATATGGTTGACAGTACTGATGGTTGATCACACAAAACATGAGTACTGTGACTATTTTTTTTAGCTCTACTGATCCTGTATAAATTATTTAAATAAAAAAATGTAAAAGAAATGTGAGCATTTCCTAAAAGAAAACAGAACATAACACCACAAACAATTCTGGTAATGTCATCAGCATGGTGGAGTTTGTACCCTGTAATAAATATACACACACACACACCCATACAATATTTAATTGAGCATTAATATGCCATCAAGCGTGTCCCCAGGAAATGATTACTTCCGTCGTCAGATTATCTGTCTCTGCTATAATAACAGTTAAAAAAACGATACTGGCACCCAGCAAAGACGTCTTTAATTCCCGCCGATTTGCAAATCTGCGTTGTCGGTTGCACGACGACTGAACGTCACAGATTTATAAAAGTATACGATGGAACAGGTTAAGTTTGTTTCACAGTAATGGACGGACAAAAATGTCGCAAAAAACCTTGGAATTAAACTAATCTTTACAAATCAGTCACGCATCTTTCCGTTTATATTCTGATTTAAATTAATTTAAAACCTGGTAAAGATGTGGGTCTTTCAAGGTTATACACGTTATCTTTTGTTTAGAAAAAAAATCTGTGGATAAAAAATATGAATTTATCACACAACATTTGATAGCAGATTTATTTAATTTGACTTACAATGATAAAAAATTGTTTTGGTGTTTTTTTCTCACAAGCTTTGCGGCATGGCAACAAAGCTCTTTACCCATTGACCACAAAGAGCGACGTTACTTTGGTTGTCCTTGGACATCCCGACAAACAAATCAGATCACGACAAACAAATCATTAAGTCGATATCTAAAGGCATCTTTTGTGTTAAGATTTAATATCATTGATTGTCACTCCATTTCTTATTTTCAATACATGGACTGCGACAAAATGGCAAGGGGGGGGGATAGGTTGAGAGACAAGCGAACGAATGATCTCCAAAATTGAAACTAACAACAACAAAATGAGTATAGAATGTCGCTAGTGGGTGATATACTGTGGTATTTTTCATTTCTCCGAACCGGCTTAACATGAAATTCGAGAAGCAAAATATTTGGTTGATCTCAGGTTTCTGCCCTTTCACTACGTGAACGTAACAAGAGATCTGCTGTTTGTTTATTAAAAACCAACTTTACCGATGGTTCCAAGGCGCTCAGAATCAGATAAAAAAGCACTCGTAGATTGGGTCACAAAATGTCATTAACGGGTGGATGTGGGGGGGGGGAGATAACAAAAAAACAGGATATTTGCAGTGTCAGAGCCTTCCAGGCAGGTGGTAGCTCTGTAATTATACCCACTTTTTTTTCATCAACAATAAACACAAAATCTCCCCCCAATCTTACCCTTTCCTCCACACAATAACAGTAACCAGAACAAATACTACATAAGATGTGTACTGTGTAGGTGTTTTACCTAAGCAAGGAGAAATTCATTCGCTATTCACCCGCAACTTCCCAGATGGAAGAGTGTTTCCTTTTTTCCCATCCTATTCACAAAACTGAGCACAGCACCAATGAGTGGCCATATCAACTATCAACTTACAGGTTGTTGTACATCCGCCGTCCATCGACGACCTGTTGGTTTTGAAGCCGTGTTTTGACCAGATCAATGGGGAAGATGCAGGTGACACCCGCAACTCCAGCCAGAGCACCATTTATACACTTAGCGGGGAGACTGGATACAATACAGAAGAGAAAAAGATCTCGGTTAACAAACGGAAGCTGTCTCAAAAACGTTGGAGTAAGCCACAATGGCAGTTCATGTACCACCACTGTTAAACTTTCTTCAGAAAGCATGTACTTTAGATTTTTATGGTAATTTAAAAAAACATTAAACAACATCTGTGACGGAACTAACAGGTTATTGTCACTCAAAGATTCCTTCTTTGGAACCACTAATACCCTCCCAGGTAGAAAAAGGGTTCCAATGAAACAAGTATCTTTAGTTCCCAATTGGGACAGTTTGGTTCTTATTGCCAAGGTTATCCAAGGGTTTTGTGATTGAGGACCAATAGTCGCAAGTCTAAAGTTGGTGGCTATGGCTACGGCAACGGCTATGGCTAGACCACCACATTAACATGAGTTGAAGCAGAGACTGCCCTTAGCAACAGCCACAGCCCCATATCCTCATTGGGAGAAAAGAGCTCCAATCAGGGATTTGAGCCCAATTGGAATAGTTTGGGTGACAATTACCTAGCGATAGAAATAACTATACCACCATGGAATACGGGGTAACTGGGAAAAAACAAAGTTAACAGAACTTTTTTAATGTCAACTTCATTAAGTATTCAAAAGCTCTCCCAAAAAATGCTTGGTGGGAAAGTTGGTAAAAAGCACCAACAGAATTTAGAGCCTTTTGAGATGTACAATGCACCTGCGGATCAGTGGACTGGATAATAGAGGTGTATCTGCTTCTATGGTCCTAAAAACCAATTTTGTAACTTCCCTTTCAATAATTTACCATCTGACGACAAACATCAAAACAAAACAAAAATGATTATTTGCATGTACATTTATAACACCAAACAATGTTTCCAAAAATAAATCAGCAGAGTTGAAAACTAATGTTAAAGAACATGGAACTCGTGAAAACAACAAAGAACAAACTGGGAATAAATACAAAACGTTGAACAACAACTCCAAGAAATATTCATGCATGACAGAATGGTGGGAATAAAAACATTTTGTAACAAAAATCACTTCAAAAATTACCCAATACACCATAGAGCAGGGTGCCTTTAACTTTTCTAGCGACCAGCCAGCACTAGACTAGCTAGCCTGTCATTTCACTAGTCCATCAGCTTTTTCATTAGTCCATACTTCAAATGAAATGGGAAAGCTTTTCAACACTGAGCTAGGCAGCTGGACCACTTGGAGTAAATTTGGACTAGTCCTCCAGTGTTTTAACTAGCATTCGGCTAGCGGACTGCTGTTAAGGTAGAACGTAAATATTGTGTGTACAGGTAGTAATCATTTTGGGTCCCCCCCAAAAAAAAATATATATCTATATATATGTAATAAATTCAGAATATGAGTTAAACAAACTCTGGCATATCTCTCTTCTGGACAGACTGTTTCGTACCATAAGGCACTCATCAGCAGAATGACGAACTCTACAGAGATGTATCGAGCACTGTGAATTGTGATAGAAGATGATTTCATTGGATATATATATATATAAATAAAAAATAATAAAAAAATTGATAACAATTTCCTGAACCAATTTGTCTTCTTTCTGCAAAAATTACACCCGAGTATATAATATATGTCACTGTAACATTTAGTCGCTGCATTTTCAAGAATTTTTTTATAGATAAGACGGAAACAGTATGTTTTTTGCCAAGTGAATTTTCAAACTATCTTGCCATCAATCTCAGGAAGGAACTGTACCGTTAAATGCAATTATAAAAGAAGTGAGAAAGATATTCATCACTTGGCAATTATAATGCGGCGTCACCACTCTCTAGTGGTGTGTGTGTGTGTACACGCTGATAGGGTGTCTAATAACAATAATGCCCAAGGCATAAATTATGTGGTTGACATCTTGAAAGTGTCTCTCAGTAATTAGCATTTAACTGTTTGTTTATATCCCATTTTTGGGACTACTTTTTACTGCCTTTCCTTTTGTTTGCCGTGTGTGTTGTCCATCATGTCTAATTGGGTCTTATATTTTGAACACGTATAGCTCTGCATACCTAGTAGGAAAAAAATAATGAGTGCTGTGAGATGCCCTATAGTGTGGAAAAAGCACTATATACAGGGGTGAGAGACTGAGAGTCATCAAAAAGATCTGAAACTAAGATTACAATTTTGGGAGATGTACTTTCCACCTTTTGACAACCCCTGGAGTTATAGATTCCACTGAGCTTGAGGGAACCGTATCCTCAGCACAAGTGAAGTAGATCAAAGAGCAGGTATTTTGTCTCTACATCTAAAGAAAATAACAGCTGAATTTCTTCTCCAGGCAGACTGAATGAAAGTCTAAATGTTCTCGTCCCTATATATAAGAACTGCGTATTATTATTTTCAACTCGTAATTATTTAAGAGGCTTTTTTTTAATCAAAATTGCAAGGCCTTTCACGTTGTGATGAATGTTTGAAGATTAAATTGCCTTTACTTTTTCTCTACTGGAAATTAAATTCATTCTCAGTATTATTTTATATATTGATTGATTTGCATTTCAAAGGTCAAACTTAATCAAAGTAAAAAGTCGAGTTCAAACAAAGCCCAAACCAAACTTGAGAACCCGACGCCGAGTATGGATTTTAGTCCACTTTGCAGATGTTCCGACACCCACACAACCGCCTTTGACAAATTTGTGAATCAGATGAGGAAATAAACCAGACCCCCCCCCCAAGATGTTGACCACGAAAATATACACCCACCAACACTAAGAAACGGTCGGCAAACTCAGCCGTACAATTTACAGTTCGTTCTTTTCGCACATTTTCACAGTAACAATCGGTAACGGAGCGAGCGCTACAACAGATTTCAGGGACTGCAAGCCGCAGGAAGAGGAAAATCAATGTTAAGTGCTCTGATAAGTCGCTCCAGTGCCTCAGCCGCCCATTCTTCTGATTAATTGCATTTCAATGGGAGGGTAACTGCAGAGAAAGCCTTACTCTACACCATACAATACCCTAAAAAGTGCCTTGAGTGATGCTACGCGTATAGTAACACAATTCAAAACAGCTTCAATTCAGCAGCAAACATTTTCTTCTCTTGGTAAAATTGCTATCAACCTTTACACAAGTTCAGATACAGTTATGGATCAAAATTTGTCTCTAGTGTGTATTTTCAACTGAATCTTATCAGATAACTATCTCATCTGCCATCAACAGCCAATTTTCATGAAAGTTTACACAAACTGGACAAATTGAGAATTATATAAAAACGTGGTTTATCAGTTTGTACTTCAAACCACTTCCTGTCGGATGACTGTATACAGGCTCAATTTTTCTTGACTGACTTACACCGGATAAAATTTAACATCACGCACAACTTTGGAGCGCCCTCAACATTTTTCTGCAGTCAGTTGACGTATTCACCTGGACATTCCATTGTGTAGCATATACAGCCATTCACCAACCGTGCTACACTTTCTTTCCCCCACACAAATAGGGACAGAGGGTACTGGAATTCAAGCTCTTAATGTCTCTTTTTCATGGGGGCGGGGTTATGGTGTAATCTTCTTTAATCCAGACCTTTGTCTTTTTGTTAATAATGTAGCTTACAAGAATGGATCTAGGCATTGTTTATTATTGTATTCAGCTCAATGGGAGGTACATGTTAGCCTGAGCAATGGTGGATTCCAGCGTCATGGCAGATTATCGGCCGTGGCTTAGAGGTTTTGCGCCCTCACGGTGAGTACATACTCACATTTTGTCACAAGAGAACAACAAATCGGGGTGCTTTTATGAAAACCATTGCTGTCTTCCCTTTGACAACTCACGAGTTTCATTGTGAAAACGATATTTTCAAAGGAAATGAACTACTCCGGTCACTCCAAAAAGTTCCGGAAAATGATACCGCGCAGAGCCATGGAAAAAATATTTTGGAATACCGATGCAAAGTGGTAAGACATACAATGGTTTTATTTACCAGGCAATAGTTATCCCATCTTAAAAGATATACTGGTACCCGTAACCATGCCCTAACTCCACTCACCATGAATTGCACGAGATCACAAATAGCCTGTGATGGAAAGTGCACTATCATGGTACGGCTATAAATAGACCAGTGCTTGTGTCCTTCCCCACCATGCCCACTCACCCACTCTTCCCCACTCCCCCGTCATCATCATCTTGAAGCGCTCTTTTCGTTTGCATAACAGATTGACGTTCCCACACAAACACAGTCCCGTTGAGGCTGAATACTGATAGATTATAAATACTTAATGCTTTGAGGGAAGAGGGAACACTGATGACCTACTCAAAAAATGTAATCAGACTATTTAAATTGGCAACTCGGAGTGTCTTCTCCTGAGCCATTAAACATGTAGATGATGAATTGTTTTCATTCCACTTAGTAAACCAAACTCTAACTAATCAAGGATTTACATTGACCACAGAGGCATGAAATGCATCATGATATAAATTACATTTTTATGGCGCAACAAAA
>CM021531.1:18011346-18021553 GCA_010994315.2 Pisaster ochraceus
AAATGTTTACTGGACCAGAAATGTTTGTACAAGACCAGAATCAAAATGAGTCCCCAACAACTAGCACTTATTAAACTGTTTTGATTTGAATAATTAAGCACTGAGACTATGTAAGAGAAGATTGATCTCATCTGTCTTGTTGGGTATTAAGTATAGGCCCCCTACTTAATTAGTATTGAGAGGTGTTTATCAGACTCAAAGTCAACGTTTGAACAAATTTGTTTCTGCTCACTGCATAGTGAAGTACGTTATTCAAGTGAAAAAAAAAAAAGAAGACCGTCGGACTTGTCAGGTCACTAGTTTACTGGCCCAACATAAAAATCACTGGCCAGGGGCCCGTGGGCCAGTTTAAAATTCGAGCCCTGCACTAGCAATGGGGTTTCCTGACCTGCCGTACAAACAGAGGAAACTCATACACTCAGTGCTAGCTTGGAAAGTGTGCGTGCTTTGTGGCAGTCTGTAAAACCTGTCCCCATTACTATTGCTATACTCTCCTGCCCAGCTGGCTCATGCCACAGGATACCACAGGAGACTGTAGAGACCATAGTACACAAGTCATGGGGTTATCCCATAATACCAGCTGTACAAACAAGAGAAATTCTAGGTCCAATTCTTCTTCTTGCTGTGCCTAAATTCCACTCCCCCTGTTTTGTCCGAACGCGAGCGGGTAGTTTCTCTTTCATTTCCCCCCTTTCTTTCCATTGTGGTAGTTATAAGCCAGGCTAACTCTTTCGATGTTTAGTAAGAAGAAAAAAAATACATCTTTTTGTTTTATGAAGTAAATTATGGATTGGTTTCTTGGTACTTACCTTTTGTACAACACAGAATGATGCACCTCCGCACAATGCATGTCTACTATTTCTGCCTTTTTAGGAGTCGGCTCCTTTGTGTACATTTCTTACTATTCCAAAAATGGTGGACAGGATAGGCGTGTGTAAGGGGCGCTGCATGTTGTGCAAGGGGGTCAATTGATGAAAGTTTACCATGCACTGGTTTTTGTTTTCTGTCGAAAAAAGGTGGGCAGCGCGACTGGCTTCAGGTCGTGTGCAACGCCGGTATCCCCATGTCCCTAGCAATCATCTATCTCATCGACAGTGGCTTCAGAGACTTGCCTCTCGACTTCAGCAAGCGCTACGACACGACATGGACCGCGCTGGCCCTGATGAGTGCGTTCGCCTGCTGCTGTGGGGACACGTGGTCGTCCGAGATCGGATCGGTCATGGGTTCGAAGACACCAAGACTGATTACCACCTTGTCCAAGGTGCCAGTAGGTAGGCAAAAAGCTAGAAACTTTATTTGAGGTGCTAGTGGGTTTAGCACAACCGTTATGGGTGCTACATCAGCTAGACTGGGCATCATCGGCAGTCTAGCAAGCTCCTGAAGACAGGCGGAGTATGCTGCTCGAAATGTCGAGACCACACCGGCTCTTTTCAGATCCATGATTCCTCCCAATAGAGATTTACACATGGTTGTACTCTCAAGTTTACTAGTAATAGTCACTTCCTGTTATCTACACCATGCAAAGTTTCACCTGAACTGTGCATTACTTTGGCAAGGGTGCCAGTTGGTAAAGAGAGGTCTAGCAACTGGTTGCCACTACGTTTGAGGTGCTAGTGGGTTAATAGAACACTTTTGTATTTTTGTTATATTTTAATCTCCGATTCACTTATTGTTAGCGCTGTGATTTTTTTACAAAGTTGAGCGCATTGAAATGCTTGGTATTGTAGAGACACGGGAAGGAACAAAGGACGAGCATTCACTAAAATACTAAAGCAAAATCCACACGATGGCGTCTAAAATATAAAATGATCTCCTGCACTTCAACTGGTTTTAATCCTCCAATCAATAGCTCACAATACAAAGAAAACAACACAGTCACTTTATGTGAAGGGCAGAAGGTCAACATGAGACTGGCAACATTACACATTTTCCAAACTGTCAACAGGTGTGTTGGTTTACGCTCTAACCAATCTTGCGTTTCGTAACTGTTTTGTAACTCATTCCAGGAACAAACGGTGCCATCTCTACTGTCGGCATCCTGTCCAGCATCGTAGGCGGATTCATGGTTGGATGTGGCTTCTACATCGGGCTGCTCATCTCCTTCTCTAGTCCAGTCTTCAAGACCTCCACCCCTCAGTGGCCAGTCATCTTCTTCGCCGCTGTTGCTGGACTTGTTGGCTCACTCATAGATTCTCTTCTGGGGGCACTTTTCCAATACTCAGGTTGGCTCCGTTTGTGTTTCGGTTGACTTTATACTGGCACATCAATAGTTCGATCAATTTAACCAGTTACGCTGGAAGGCGTGCATCCTTGCACAACTTTTATTTTATTGACACACAAACGGAAGTGGGATAAACCAGTTTTGTAAATACACCCGGAACGTTAACACGCCCAGACCTTCCATTGTGTAGGCATGCACTCACTTTGCCCATGCTCAAAGAGGGACAAAGGGTACTGGAATTCATGCTCAAAATTTCTCTTTTTACTGGGGGTTGTTGTGTCATCCCTGATTCTAGACCTTCATCCTTTTTGCTGTACAAACAAGGATAATGAGATGCCAGTAGGCTGCAACCACTGTTTATCAATTGTATTCGGCATATGGGATGCAAGTCCGAGATTCAAGCATACCATGGGCTATAAGTTACAGCAACACTGAGGGCGCACATGGTCTCCCTGACACAAGTTATTCCGAAAGTTTTAAAAAAATTAAAAACCTGTGCATGAGCGTGGAAATTTTTTCCAAAAAACCCCTGCGCCAAGTAGTTAAGACCCTAAAGTAGACGAAACAAAATGGATGATTCAGCTTTGACATATTTTTTGCTTTTTCAAAAAATTCTTCAGCCTATGACCAGAGAACCCACCGTGTTGTCAGCACCGCCTCGGCAACGACAGAGCACATTTGCGGATGGCCGATTCTAGACGGCAACGGCGTTAACGTGCTGTCTTCCCTCCTCACATCCTTGATCATGCCAGGTATCTGCTTTGCCTGGTGGCCAGTGGTTGCTTAGAGAACGCCTCGGGACTCTAGACCAACCATAGAGCAGCCTTAAACAGGGAAACGTTTCCTTCTAAGCAAAGATGAGCAGGATACCAGTCACAAATGGTACATGTAACAAGGTATTTTGGCTGGTAACCTTATTCTGGTTTGCATAATTATTTATATTATTATTTTGTGCTTAAGCAGCTCTATGACTTTGGGCCCTGACCTCGCCAATGTTTTTCAAATATCATGCAAACAAATTGGGTAAATTTGAAGTACTTTTGGGTTGTTCTTGCCTTGGAAATTTCTCTCTGCTCTTTAGTACTAGTAGTTCTTAGAGGAAGCTAAAGGTTTAAGGAAGGACCACACAAATTATTTGTGTGCTGTGTCCAAACTGATTTAATCAGTTTGCTCTGATTGGCTGAAGGATCGATGTCTGCATTTTTCCTCACCTTGTATTTTTGTTTTTCCTGTGTGCTTATTAAAGTTAAACAGTTTTTGGGGAAAATTTGTGAGGTCAGATACCCACAGAAATTGTGCTGCTCTACGGACCTTATGTACATGACGTCATTTGAGTAGAGCGCCCTCGGCTAAAGGTCAGAAGAAGCTTGCTCATTGGCCCATCCTGTGCGCCGTGCATACATAGATGTCAATTTCCATTGATGCATCATCATTTTTACCTCTATGATGCATCACCATTTTACATCATTTTACCTCTAAGATGGCGGGGTGATGGCGTCGTGTTAAATGAGGTAGGCTTGTGTGCGACCTGGCTTTATGGAGGAACAGACCATTACCATGCTGAAACCACAAGAGTGCAACAAAAGTATGAAATATTTTTGCATTGCACAGTACAGTATGGACTCTGTAGGCCTACTTCTCTTGATATCATTCTCCGAGATACTACAACGCCCTGTCTGGGCCCGAATTTTACACTGGACCTCAGGCCCGAGGCCAGTGATTTTAGCGTCGGGCCAATAAACTTACGACCGTACAAGTCCGGCGGTCTTGTGTTTTTGAATAATAACAACTTATTGTATATTTAATTTAAACTGATAAATACACATATGTTTCGATTCCGTTGAGTATTGAAGTATTACCCATAAGAACAATGAGATAAATCTTCTCTTAATGCTTGCTCCAAAAACAGCTCAAATGTGAAACTGAGTAGATAGTGTAGATTTCGGTCTTGTAACAAAATTTTCTGGTCCAGTAGAGGTTTCGAGCTACAAGCCCTGCAGTCATGTTGATTTTTTCGAGCCCCGCCTTTGCATTGAATCCTGTGATTGGTTAACGCATGTCACATGACACGCATTGTTCCGACAATCAAGCTACACTAATCAGAAAGAGATTTGATCAGACTCACCCTAACAACAGGCACTTACAGCAAAACTAACTTATTACTTAGAGAGGTGCTTGTGAGTACGAACAACCTTGGACTTATTTATTGACAACATTAATGTACGAGGAAAGATTTAATATTTGGAGACGATTGTTTTCAATGCAGTGATCAACATTCATGAATAATAAGACAGGATATATGCAAGAGGTTTTAGAAAAGAACTATTAATTTGCATATTACTTGTGAAATTGTCAAACTGTTGTCCCGCGGTGATTCATTGAGAAATCTGTTTACTCTTGGCCGACACCTCTGGAAAATAAACAGCTCTAGGGATCACCTTGAGATGATAGTTTTACTATAGACTGTGCAAGTCTTGCGCAAATCGAAAGCAAGAGAACAACTAGAACAAAGATTTTTTATTATTTATGAAATCAAACATTTAAAAAAAGGTTTATTTGTACAAGTATCTTGAAATTATAAAGTGCCCATAACCATTTGTTATAAATACAATTTCAATTTTTATTTCAGACAAATAATTTGTTAAAATTAACATTGCAACAAAACTAAAAAAATTGGTTGAGAATGTTTTTCTTTTTAGAAACCTCATTTACCAATCACTGCCGAATTTGCACAACCATTATATAGGTTTAATGATAACAAGAATGTCAGTTGGGCAAAATTCTTATTTGTTTACAGGTAATCAGAAATGGATATCAGGGTTTTTATTCTCAGGTCTTCTTTGTTGATTGGTTAAATTTATTTAACTTTCAGATAATTCGTGCCAAATTTTACTTTCCCAACAATATGATTAAATTTGTTTAACCATGAAGCTACGCCAAACTAAACAATAGGAAGAAATAGAATGACGCACACATGAAACTCCGTATGGATGGGACCAACTTGGTCCCGGAAGTTCGAATATGCGCTAGACTTGCTCAGTCTATTCCACTTCTTGCTGTCAATATTTGTTTGCTGTTATTCTATCAACAATCTTCTAAATCTTTTTTTCTTTTTCATAAGAGTTGCAGGTTAACATCTGCTTACAACCTTGGTGTCTGGCTTGTACTACGACTGTGAAGTATTACAGTTGATTTGAACTAATTGTATTGAGTTTGTGGTGGATTTCTATAATGTTTTGTTTTGAATGCACATTTAATGTGATGAAAGTAGCTGGGCCCAATTTCATGGCTCTGCTTACCGTAAGCAAAGAATCGGCGCTTACGGAAGCAGGAAATTATTTGCTTGCGCCAAGCGTATTTCACGGGTTAGCAGCGAGTTTTTGCTTGCGGGCGTGTACGTACTTCACGTTACTAGGCATTCTTCGCTTACACAGCTAGCGCAGAAATTCGGCGCTTGCACAGAGAATGGTGATTGCAAGGGGCAGAATTCGGCGGTAGGCAGAGCCATGAAATTGGGCCCAGCATTGTTGCTCATAGGGGTTTCAAGAGGGACGCAAAGGTCTTATTCAGTTTTGTGATGCACTCATTTTTTTTTCGATGGACCGGATCCTTATGAAAATGGGAAGTGCAGATTGTAGGTGGTGCACCCGCGGTTAGATGTACACCATATCATGTACATGCAATGGCCCATATGCACAAGCACCATCTTAGAAATATACCGCAATGCATCTTGGGAAACCGAGTATAGTTAAAAAACATAAAGCTGCCAAGATTGAGGCCATGCTATATTTTACATGTAACTATGGCAGTTTTGTGTACTGCATTTCTTCAAAATCAGCGTGCCATGGTGGTTCCCTGTTGTTCCTTGAACTCCGATTTCACTCAAAATCCTTTGTGCGACAAACTTGCGAATTGGGACATGCATATAGGGCCGATTGGACTCAAAAATGGCAAACCATGGGCAGACTGTAACCGCATGTGTGTGATGTCAACTGCACGGGTAGTTCTGAGCATGTTCACATTTTCAAGAACAATGGGTTCACCCGGTAAGTCCGTGCCACCTAAGATCTCTGAAAGTCTCGTTTATTGGCCCGATACGACACACCTGACGGCATCGTCACAATAATCTTGGTCCAGCCATTTTACAAGTCAGTTTCCCAGTGTTGTACAGTGTCAGTGGGCATTTAGGCCATGCGGCCGTTACACACTTACCATGATATTTGCGTGTTTTTTGACTCCCGCAATGGCGACTGTGGTAGGCAAGTAGCTTTTGTGCGACAGCAGGAAGTCCGCGGCATTAATCGCTAACCGTTCGGCAGATTCCCTGTACGTCCCCTGAGATCGCAGTTCTCATTTCATAAATCGGAGCCAGACTAATTTACAACTGGCGCTTCTGTTTGGTTTCATAGCCTTAAATGGGAGGAAAAAGAACAGTCGCTAAAGCATGATGAGTTTGTAGAAAAGCCCATCCTGTCATTTTAATAACGGTAACTAAGAAATACCCCAAAAGTACTAGTTCTATTTTGTATTGAAAGCCAGCTTTCATTGACATGTTTTATTAAAATACTCTCTGTATTTGCCTTAGCCTGTGTTGGCTGTGGCTACGACTGTTGCTAAGGGTGTCGCCGAGGCCGCCCTATACTCCAACGCATGATGATGATGCGCCGATCTAGCCGCAGCCGTAGCCGTATGCATTGTACATGGCCTTATACTAACCTGTGTTTTCCCAAGCTGCCTAAGTTATGTTTTTTCATATTTATTTAGCAGATGGTAGTTTATTGGTTGTTTTAAAAAGTATGCTGTACACAGATGCCCGGTTTGTAACAGTTTTTGTACAGAGACAATTAATTTTTGCATAATCTTCACCATATACATGAGATTAGAGATTAAACAGAAATGTTGTTTTGTTTCTGAAAAATTGGTGCTGTGTTATGAAGCTGCGTGGCCCGATTTTTTCGCCGACAGAATTTCAGGGTTTTTTTTATTATTTTTTTTTTCCTGATCAAACTGTGACAATTATGCTGTTTCAAAACGAAAAAAAAACAAACAAAAACTTTCACACATGCTGCAAACATTGCACAATATACATGTAACATGCAAACTTGTTTGTGCATGGATGATTGACGCAAGGTAATGTAGAGGCCCTGACATTAATTCATTTCTAGTTTTTAATTAACCACCACTTATCACTGGTAAATTTTTCAGTGTAATACCTGAAAAAAAAAGCATTACATTACATTTCAAAATACCAAGTTAAAATTTAAATCTAAATTTTTGGGTCAAATCGGCCAGAAATCGGGCCAGGCATCATTTCACTGCCTTTGGGGTTGCTGTGTGCATTAGACATGCCGCTTGCAGCAACTGCAGTTTCTAAAGGGTTTATTTTTGTAAACCAGGTCTTGTGTTTAGCTAATTATATTTTTGTATCCCATTCCTTTAAACGCATCTGTATCAGGAAAAAAAGGTATGCATTTTAGTATAATCCTGATTGTTGGTATAAACAGTCCTATGAAGTGGTGTTTTGTTGCACATTATGTTGTTGAGGCTTAATGTATGGTTGGACATTAATAAATGATAATACTTTCTATTTTGATGAGGTTGGTATGAGTTATTACCTTTTAATGTATCCCTCAATGTTTGTATTATCCTGATGGCGCACTTTCACGCCGTAGAATGAGCCACCAAATGACAATGCACAATGCAGTGACAATGCACACTCCTGACCATTTAGCCCTGGTATTTTTCACTGCAGCCGAGTTCTTTGCCATTTTGGATCTGATGGGAATCTGTGGGGACTGACGTCATCTTTAGTAGTGTTCCTTGACGGAACACTAACATTAACTAACACTAACACTAACACTAACTAGTGTTAACTAACACTAACATTAACAGTACACCTTGACGGAATCTTCCACATAACAAAAGCCAATTGTCAAGAGATTTGGCCAAAGAAACAAAGTGCATGAAGCTATGTAAGGTTGAATGTTGTTTCATATCCACATGTATTGATCACTACGCACCAACTGACATCATGTGCCTTCGTTACGTCACAAATTTTCCTTTTAGGGGCGTGAATTTTACCCCTAACTTTAGTTTTTGGAGGGGGATACAAGCCTCCTATACTTCCATTTATTGGTTAATAAGTGCATATTCAAATTAGTCTTTTTGCACTACAAGTGTAGAAATGACAAATGGATCAATTGAAAACACAGTATTAATACAGTTATTTCAGTGCCAAGGTTTGGTTTGTTGGGATTTGTTTGTGATTACAGAATCTTTTTTTCAGCAGATTTCAGTTTCTTCATACTGTCTTGAGACGTGCGAAGTTGTAATGTTGGTACAGCGGATGTAACTCATTTTTGTGGTGATCCAAGGAGCCTGTACCTTAAGATTTAACACTGATGAAGTGGAGGTTTCATCTTTAGACAGAATACTGCCTAATAAAGTGTTTTTATTTATGGCCAAACCCTCGTGGAATTATTTTTTTCACAAATAAGGGTTTGGGGTCAAGACTGGATGTTGGTGTTAGGGTTTGGTTTACAGAGTTAGGGTTGGAGTTGGTAGTTCAGTTTAATGGTTACGATTGGGGTTTAAGGTTAAGTTTAGGGTTAGGGTTGGTTTAGAGTTAGGGTTACAGAGTTAGGATTGGAGTTGGGGTTGGGCATTAGGGTTAGAATTGGAGTTGGGAGTTCTGTTGAAGGATAGAGTTAGGGTTATGGTTGGGGTTTGAGGTGTAGGTTATGGTTGAGATTTAAGCTCGAGGTAAGCATTTGGGATGGGTTAGGGATGGGGTTGGAGTTTGAAGTTCAGTTTTGGGGTTAGGATTAGGGTTGGGATTTGAGGTGTATTTTTGGTTTGGGGTTAGGGTTTAAGGTTGAGATTAGGGTTAGAGTTGGGAGTTCAGTTTTAGGGTTAGGGTTCAAGGTTCAAGGTGTAGGTTATGGTTGTGTTTAGGTTTCAGGGTTGAAATCATGGGTTAGGTTGGAGTTATATACACAAGGTACAACAGCTCTGTATAACAGACTTTATCTAAGAACTATAAAGTTATGCTAGAAATGTCTGTGGCATGATTGGAATAGTTTGGACATTTGTCAGTGAATGATCCCCATGCACCCTATTGTGTGTCATTTTCCACTCCAGAATAACATTCTTATTAAGTTGATCACCTAGAAAGCTTGAGCTGGACTATGCACACTGTGCTGTCCTGCAATGTTGTATCAGTTTAACAACTCAAGGACCGATACCATTGATAGTCAGACAAGGTGAATCAGGTTACAGCTGAGTCAAGTATGGCAGCAGATAATTCCAGATGTTGGAAAATTTCTGCAAGAAATTCTTTGCCGATGAGTTTTGTGTTTAGATGTTTTCAGAGCAAATATAATTGCTGTATTTATAGGTTATAAATCTTGATCTGTGCATGGGAAAGTGGACTGTTGTTAGAACCTGTTTCTGATGATCTGGTAATATATTCACAATCATTTCACTAGATTAATTAGGAGATTTTTATTTAAGGTCACAGATGTTGAAACTTCCTAACGTCTGTCTCAAATTTATTTACTTTATTTAGCTGAAGTAGAAGACTTCAAACTAAGCAAAGAAAGGAATTTGTGGATGCATTTGAAAATGCCCTTGCTTTGGTCATATTGCCCCGATCATACTGAATTAAAACAGCAACGAGAATTTGCTTTCAGCATTCCTAACCCTAACCCTAACCCTAACCCTAACAAGTATCATCCTAACAACCCAAACCCTACCAGCCCTAGCCATAACCCTATCAACCCCAACACTAACCCTGACATCCCTAACCCTAAAACTAACCTTATCAACCCTAACCCTAATCCAAACAACCCTGACCCTAACAACCCTAACCTTATCAACCTTAACCCTAATCCAAACAACCCTAACCCTATCAACCCTATCAACCCTAACCCCAACCTTATCAACCCCAACCCTAACCCTAACCTTATCAACCCTAACCCTAATCCT
>CM021531.1:18023607-18047270 GCA_010994315.2 Pisaster ochraceus
CCCCTTCAGCCCATCTGGTGATTTGAACCCATTAAATGTGACATCATTATCAAGTATTCTTTTTAAAAATATGTTACTATTATTTTAAGTATCAAATCCATAACTGTGTTAATCTAGTGTTCTATTTTATGGAGTGAGACTGTATAGCACGGTGGTGAAGTGGAAAAGTGCATTGTGCCACAAAAGCGCAAATGGCCACAGTCCGACCTTTAATATGCCAAGCCTGAATTACATTACGACATATCTTTCATGTCGATCACGTTGATATGGTTGTATGGTGTCTGACTGTCTACAAAGAATAAAAATACTACTAACTAAATGCAGACAGTTTTGGTTCCATTTAAGCAGGTTGTACGGAGCAGAAATTGAGAACTCAAGGAAGCTGAGTAAGTGTACGTCTTAATTTTGTCAAAAGCACTTTTTGAAACTCCTTTGCGAACAGGAAACTTGGTCACATGACTGAATAATTTATGGACTGAAACCCGTTCTTCTTGAGTGAGAAATTATCTTGAATATCGATGCCCTAAAGGGAACAATAAAGTTGACCTAATCCATTAACTATCTTGCAAAACCATTTAAAACAAACATCAAACTGAATTACTGACAGCAATAGTACAACTAGTTAACTGTGAACAGATCTTGAACCAAGTTATCAGTTTAACTATTAACTTGTTTAACACAAACTTCAAACCGAAGAACAAAAACATCTTGAGAAGCTCTGAAATCAAGCTAATCAGTTTGACTGTTTATGTTTTCAACTGTAATCTGGTTAGATGCATAACTTCAAATGATTCCATTGCAGAACACCATGGAGTGTTCATACCAAGTTAACAGTTTAACCTAGGTTAACAGTTTTAATAACTAAGAACTGGTTTAATGCTGAACTATAAAACCAATTTGGCACAACAGACACTGTAATCTTTTAACACCAAAAAACAACTGGTTTTTAAATAACACATCATAAATTTCTGTGGCTAGTCTTATCTCAAGGCACAAAAATATACTAAGCACCAAACATTTTGAGAGTTTTTTCCATACAATCTTTAGCCCATTAATCTTTGAGTTCCTATTTCATTCAAATCGTGAAATACCAGGAATTAATGCAGTAAATTTTGTACTTTATAGAAATTTACAGTAATTTACATTTTTCTGATACACACCTGATAAAAACCATGCCACGTACATTTGCTAACGAAGCAGTTGCCACCTTGTCCAAAGCGAAAAAACAAACACATGTACAATTAAACCAATCAGCAATGCTTATTTTTTCAATTCGCTGTATAACGTCAACAAATCAACAAAGACACGGTGATGAAGACATGACTTGTACGGAAAGACAAAATGCAAAACCCTCCTTCACAAAGAACAAACTGAGCTAATTCTGCCCCACCTAAAAAAAAAGATGATGTTTTGATTTGATGGGAAGGACTTGATAATTCCTGAAGTTTGTCAGAATCTCCCGTGACAGAATAAAAGAAGTCGGTGTCCACTGAATGACCACCCAGTCAAGAAGCACACGATGAGTCACCTTGCATATAAAAGGATTGGCCTGCATAGGACACATCACTTCCGACCTGCATTACGGATAATTTTTCACCCCTCGCTACCTCTTCTCCAATTCGTTTCCACGAGGCATTCTGACCTATTTCCCTTAAACAGATCCCACTCGCCCTTCTAGATTGTATATTCCTTTTTGTATATGTCCTCTCTCGGTACAGGTTGTGTTTGGTTTTGTTTCAACTGGGGACATTTCAGAAACATCTGGTTTGGGTTTTCTCGGCATTTGCTGCACCAATATTGTGCTCATAACAAGTTCAGTGGGAGACAGTTATATAGAACCCATCCTTAGTTTTTTGTTACGCATCTATGACGTGTGTATATCTTATGAGGTCTCAAGTTGAGAGGACTAAAACCAAACCAAGAAGTGCCAACATTTTCTTCAATTCGAAAGAAACTTCAAAACAATTGCTTCGACAATACAAACAATTCACCGTAATTACTCCCCCGTTTTTAATTTTGAGACAAAACACCTCAATCCATGAATTGGGAATGACTCTTGGGTTTTTGCCTCACAAGGTCTATGAAGACGACAACTGTGGCTTACATTTTTTCAGATATGTCACTCATCTCTGGACACTTAAGTGAGGAATTGACATCAGCCTCAAATGTATCCCTTTTACGAAGGTGTCAAGAAGGTTAAATTTACAGGTCAATTTTTGTTTCACAAACTCAAGGGTATAAGTGCACCTGTGTGTCACGGAGGAGTATGCCGGTAGAATTGAATTATAGAGGGCAGATTTCACTTGCTGATGTCCAGAGACTGCATTAAGTGATCGCACAATACTGCCAAAATTGAGCAAGCACAGCCTTCCAAAATGTTGCTTGAGACGTGCTGGAGTTTACACCGACGTCATTCCCGTGAAATATTTTCAAAAAAGAAATACCAGCTTATTAGAAAAATATAAGTGGGTGTCACCATTTTGCAATTTTGCTTCCTTTTATTCAGAGCTTATTTACTATCAATTAAATACGACACAACAAAACAATGTCAAAGTGAGACAACTTATTCCTTTTTTCTAAAACTGATGAACGGGAAAAATAGTGATTTATTCCAATAAATAGGAAAACATGTTCAGAATATGTAAATCTACCGATGATTTATTATGATTTCGGGTGTTGTTTTATTACTATGATTGACACTGAGTGGAAGTTTTTTGTAGCTACCTAGATTTACCTTGCATCACAATATACATGTAAATGGTTACTTCTGGAATATGCAAACATTTCTACATAGTGAATTCGTGACATTTTTTACACGATGGGCACCACATCCAAAAATAGAGAAAGTTCAATGACTAATTCATAGATTCTAATAGATAAGATTGTCCACAATGCTCAGTCTAATAAAGTATCTCTTACCATTTTTCATAACGGCTTTTTTTTTTCTTTCTCCTTTTCTTTCTTCGCTTCTCTAACACAAGACACTCATGAAGATAAAAATATTATAAAGTCATTCTCTACAACATCCGGAGGTAGTTAAAAAATCACTTTTCCAAAGGACTCGTTCACAAATATTCCATACGTCACACGAAAAATCACCGAAAGAGTTAATCAATCCAATATACGCCAGACTAAAGACAAAGTATACAACCAAAGATCACGCCCTTTGTCTAGACATCAAGTTTACATACAAAAATCTGATGGGTGTAATAAAGGAGGTTGGTTAAAAAAACAAAAAAGGGAAACACATCTTCCCTCGCATATCCAAATGGTTGATTCCATGTCGTTATAAAAAACAAGGGTTATTCCATTCATTCAAGGGTGGCATAAAGGCTGGAATCATTTTTAAAGTGTTAAAAAGCGTACTGTTTACAAGTGTGTGCCTCATTGTGATCACCCTTCAGAAGGTGGAATATCGGTCGCTTTTTCATCAAGACAACGGAATAATCCATTAGCAAAGCGGGGATGATACGACGTCAAATAAATAAAATGTAAATTTATACATTATCTTTGTCAAAGTTGCTAATTATCCCAACTACATTCTACAAAAGTAAAGAGTTGTTAAGTGGAAATCAAATAAGAAAATTGTTAATTTTTTTTAAGTTACTCATATTTTTGCATTGTCTTCTGTGTGATACCATCCCATTACTCAGTCTAACACTGCAAATTTACTTCAAAAATAGTCTGTGTCCATGATACTGAAAAGATTTACTGATATATGCAACAGTTAACAACTCAAGATAATAATTATAATAACAATATACAAGACATATAAGCGCCCCTTGGCTTGTCATTATATACAAATAATTTGTGTAAAATATACATAAATACAGGAAAAATACTTCTTCAATTTTCTGTCAAACAGAAAGCACAGATATTGTACTGAATAGGAACTAAATTATGACGTCTTGTCATTTCTCGCTATAATTGAACAGATCCTCACTTTCCTACAAACTAATCACATCTCTGTTGCACATTCATGAGTTGATGAATAAGAAACCCAAAGCTAAACTTAAGTCACAACAACCTCTAAAATAAACTCAAAATCGCTTTGCCGAACGTCAACCAAAAGTCGAAATTTGACAGGCATTTTGTTGACGCCTCGCTTGCAATCTTTCAAATGAAACTTTGATTGCAAACTCGAATGAAACCTCGATTGCAAACTCAGATGAAACCTCAATTGCAAACTCGAATGAAACCTTGATTGTAAAATCGGGAGAAACCTCGCTTGCAAAAAAAGAAAACATCATGAAAACTTTCCTCTCATTTTGGTAAGCTTATTTCATTGAATCTAGTAACGGATATTTCAGTGTTGTAATTATACCCTTTCTTATGTTAAAACCATGGGAGCTGAAATGAGGTCATGAGACCTCAATCATTTCACAGCTACTACTCAGAGAGCGTTGACTACTCAATGAGCGACTGTCGTAATCATCCTCATCACCATCCATGCCTCCATAGCTACTAAGATCAATGATCTCTCGTCTTGGCCTGACTACGATTTCGGACACCGCCTCTCGAGCACAAGAGCTGATTTCTTCGCAGGATGCGCTGCGGCCAGCGACCACCATGGGTGTTTTACGATTACAGCGCATGTCATTGCGTTCACAGTCCGTGTGATCGGCGATGATGTAACTACGTTTGGAGGTATACCCGCTTAATCTTTCTAAGGGTGTGTGATCGGGTCGGGCTGGCTCTTCGCAGCTGTAGCCACAATCCTTCCGCCTCTGCCACACATTGGTTTTACATTCCTCTGTCGTCGACACGGCTGATTGCGAACTCTCCGTCTCTGTTATGGTCGAGAAGGTTGGACAGGATTTCACCTCAATTAGGGGAGTGCGAACTAAGTTCCCAAGACTATCAAATAGATTCGGGGTTTGGCCTGGGGAGTTTGGAGAGATTCCTGCGCTGCATGGGCTGCTTTCAACCAGAGATCCAGATTCACTCTCACATGATGGTGATATTCCTGAACTATTGTCGCTACTTTGAGATTGGGAACTGATCTGTCGAGAAAAGAACGGATTCAGAGAATCGTTTGGGGAAACTGTCTTATTCCCGGTGTTTTGCGAAAGTTGGCTTGGTGTCTCGAGCTGCACATGAACTCTCTTAGCCACCATAAGCTGTGGTAAGTCCTTGGTCTTGGCTTTACCCGTCTTGCATTTGGTCCCTGTGTTTGGAAGTACGGCGTCCACAAATTTCCCAACCCGTGTTCGGCCGAACTGAAAGCCAACGGATGTTTCACTGGGTGAGGGCACCTTTTTGGTCTTGATCTGGAGTGACTCTTTGCCAGGCTTGATGTTGACCTGCAACTTGCCTGTATGAGTCTGTTTTGGAGAGGTTTGTGACGGTCTTGGGCTGCCAGCACGGGGAGACTTGCACCTTGCCTTGCTCTTGACTCGGCAATCTGACTTGCTGTTGCCCAACCGCTTCACGTCGACACATTTCCTCTGGTCCTCCCTCTTCGGAACTGTCGCTGAGGTGACAGTCCCTCTGGAATTGGAACTATTTGGTACGCAAGCAGAAGCTCGCTCTTGCATTTCACTGTTCTTAGACTGCAGGATACTCGCTGCCGATTTATGCGATTCAGCCTTTTGGGATTGAAGGATACTTGCAGCAGGTCCTCGAGTGTCACTTTGAAGTGGTTCAACAGGAACGTTAACAGGCTCCTCACAAACTGTGAGTGTCTTCCCGTCAACTTTGGCTTGACATTTTTGGCTCGTTGGGACTTTATTTTGGGCGCTGGTCTCTGCCTCTTCTCTTGCCCGGCACTCGGCGAGTCTTGCACAGGCCTCCACAAATGGATTCTTCAGACGAACTTCTGGCGAGTTGACACTGAGGTGACTGGTTCCCCAGGCTAGTTGATCCAACAGTCCACAGGGACTGTTATGACCAGATCGTGGCTTCTTGGAGTCAGACAACGGTGGTGAGCCGAGAAAGATAGGCCCGATTTTGGAGACTTTGACATCCAGCCCACTCGGTCTGGGAATTGTTCTTGTTCTATTAAACTTTGGACTTTGAACTCCTACTTCAATGGCTACTTCTCCTTCTTTCTGCTGGCTAATTGATCTCTTATAAGTTCTTGTTTCGGCACTTATAGGGGTTGTTGGTTCCGGTCGCGGTTCCTCTGTCAAAAGGATTGGTTCTGGAAACGGAGCTTCAGGCTTGGAAATCCGAACAGTTGGAGTGGCTGCAGACGTCGAGGGTGACTTGACATCGGCTGTCGATTGCATTTGAAGTGATGCTGGCTTTGTAGCAGAGGTAGACTGGCTATTTGTTGTTGTTGTTGTTGTTGACGAATCTGACAATGAAGGGGATGTTTGCTTTTCCCCGTGAATGCGTTTCTCAAACTCAAGAAGTTGGCCGAGGAAGTTGAAATTCGGTGAGATGGACTGGCGCTTCTCTTTGACATACCTGGGGAGATGACGCAGAGAAAGGCTTTTATAAATGATCTTCAAAACGATATGCTCCAACAAACTCAGGTTTTGTGCCTAATTCAAAACCTTCATTTTGTAGAGAATTTCAAATTAATGTACTTTTAAGCGAAACTTGTATTTAAGCAAGACTTAAACAACCAAAAATATATATATCTACAAATAGGCACATATTTTCACATATTTCCAGCGCAAATATTTTATCTGGTATGTACATGTAAGTCATAACATTTTCTTGAGAATTTTAGTGTCATGCTGGGAAAACAAAAGCTTTGTGAAAATAGAATCTTTCTCATAGCCCCCAAAATGATACATTTCTGGACATGGATTGCCGACTTGAGTTTGAAATTATGGAGGGCCGCTGCATGATAAAGGTCAACAGCGCCCTCTAGAGGAACTGTGTGCATATACTCACTTGTAGGCGTCGTCAACATTCATGTTTAGATGCTTCATGATGTAGGCAATGGCAACCGTTGGTGATCTTGAGATACCAGCCAAGCAATGAATAATCACACAGCCATTGGCTGAACGCACTTTTTCTGTGGAGAAGAACAATCAGAAATCTAACTTTAAGTGCTTAATTTTATTTATGATGTGAAAACATTGATCACAAGTAGTGAATACACTTTTTTCTGGGTACAATGTGCTTTTCATATAATCGCAGTGATTACACAGTTATGCCATATAAATAATGGTGTTTTTCTGTGAATACGTAGCAGTGTCCTCCCTTTACAGTAGTCCGCTGGTCGGATACCAGTTAAAACACCCGAGGACCAGTCACAATTCTCTCCAGCTGGCTAGTTCAGTGTTGAAATTGTTGCATCCCCATTTTTATATTTTGGGACGGAGATTCATAAATACTCCTGCAAATTATGAAGCTTCCATTGAGAGTAAAAATTTGTTCGGAGACTCACCGATGAAATTCATGGCATCCTCAAACCAGGGCAGTAACTTCTCTCCGTAGTTATCCCTGACCGGTATCCGATGGAAGTGGCCCGGCGCGATGTGCGTCGGCGAGGGGCATGTCTTGCTGACATTCAACACGTAGTTGATGCCATTGGCTCTCATGATGTCCTCATTCAGGACGTCCTGTTGGGAGCCAACGTAGAGGTAGTTGAGCACACGGGTTGGTCCCACTTTGGCAACGGGAAGGCAGGGTTGCGATAAGGTTGGACCACGCATGGTGCATTGTGTTTGGTCCTGAGACTCACACAGGTACGGGAAAGATGTCTTGAAGGCGTTATATCCCCCTGTAAAAAAAGGATGAATCAAAAATAATAAGTCATTATAAAATGTATCATTTTTTATTTGTGTAAATATCATTACAGATTATGTCTATGAGTCTATGAGTCCATTTCCCAACGAAAAACACGAAATGTAGCATGTCAGTGCAAAGCGGTGTGGTGCCTGGCACTATTGCCTCTCTTCACCCAGAGGTATAAATGGGTACCCGCGAGAGTAGAGGTTGATGTCGTGTTTCAAAAAAACGTCAGAGGGCCATGAGAAAGAGAGCAGAGAGCTGAGAAAGATTACAGGAATGTTATTGGCCCAATGACCAGGGCACTAATGTTTAAAGCGCATTGACTGATACATTATTGTAAAAATGTGCTACACAATAACTAGTGATGTTATTAATATTATTAAATGTTATGAACTGGGTATAGAGGGAGAAGTAATCCGTTAGTTTGGATGGAACAATAGTTTCGAATTACAAATATTCATTTGTATTTGTTGGGAAAGAAGAATATATATATATATATGCTACTTCGGTAGATTACTCAACTATTCAAGAAACGGAATCACGTAAATGAGTTTCAATGTGGGAGCCAGAGGAGGGGAAACCTATCAGAAATTGTTGAGATGGTGTACTATAAACAGAACACCCCCAGACTGATTTCCAGCTAAGATACCGTACAGTCTCTTGGAGTTGACGCTGCGTCATACCCCTTAATTAACGGCAGCCATACCTATTCAAATGCCAGCCTCGTTTCGCATTGTGTCCTTTTGTACTTGCCAAGGATGTAGCGGTCATTTCCCACCTTGACAAGATTAATTGGCGACGAACACATTAAAAGTTTGAGCGAGGTATAAAAAAATATTTTTTTTAAAAGTATGCCCACAAAGGCGGATATCGACAGGATGGCGACGCGGTCGTCATGACACGGAAGTCTAGTTCGTGTGGCTATTGATTTTATGAAGCGTGTAACTACTAAATATTAGCAAAAATACTGGTGGTGTAGAGTACATGTAGATGACTTTAGCATGTGGGTGTATGAACATACTACATACATGTATGCTTATACTCCTACAGGGCCCATACCAGTGAGGAAAAGAAAAAGTAAACAATGTCAAAACCACATAGGCCTATCAATTCCAGCCTGAATTTGTGTTTTGTGAGAAGTGTTTTGTGATAGGGTCTCTCATATCGAAGTAAAAAAAAAGAAGGGAAAAAAAAAATAATAATTTCCTTGCGATGATGAAGCTCATCTCGTCTAGCAATATTTGACACAGAAATATCTGAAGTCAACTTGAATGTTTCAGTTAAAACAAAATTGTTTTGGGCGCCATATAAAATAAAATAAAAAAACCCACACACACAAAATTCCTCGCATATTCTCCTTGGGGAAAATGTGTTTTTGTTGCAGGGAACCTTCAGTTCTCCTTGCCTCTCATCCCCAACATTCTCAGAAAGAAAAAAAATGACGTCTCCCCGGTCTTGTTTACCTCGTGCGTCCCTGACCACTAAACCATCCTGCATCACAGGTGTTATATTTCCAGCGCTCTGGCTACCCACTTTACTTTTCTGTCACATGTAACTTCCACGGTCAATGCAGGGTCAAGTTAGCCTAGAATGTAAATTACTTTATCAGAGCACATACAGTTTAAAAACTCACAACAAACAAGATCCATGTATACTCTAAATTTCTATTTGAACTCCGAGTGAGAGTTTTGTTTTACACTCTGCTTTGGTAGGTCTTTCAGATCTTGTCAATAGTTGTAGGGGAAATGTGACACAAAAATAGTCCAGTGAGTAACATTAATTCCTTTTTATTGAGGCTAGAACCTGCTGGTGAAAATTACTGAATTTCATTAAAAAAATGCCGAAGTTTCACACTTGGCACTTTGTCAATAAGATGCAAACGTTCACTATGTCAATAATAAACATTAACTGAGCCACTTTATCATCAACATCTGGGAATGTTGCTTTAATAGACAAGTGAACTATCATCAGGTTTTGTTACCTTTCAATTCTATAAATCATCACTTTTTGTTCAACTTTGGCCCTAGACCGATGAACTAACATGTAGGTCAAAAGCTGTGTTTTCACACACAAAATTAACAGCTGACTACAGATTTGTTCTGGTGGGCTTTTATTTGATCCAACAACGACTAGCATCCCAGTCCCAACAAGGTCACTGATATTCACTTCCGCTCACCTCTCATTCTACAGAGACAAAAAAAAAACCACCAAACCCTGTATTTGTGAATGGAAAAGACCTTGTACATGTCTAACACAGCAGCAGCGGCAGCAGTATGGGGTATTGTACCCTGCCATCTGTGTCATTGCACTACACATGAGATGTATGACCGTGAGCCAAATGCAATCTATATTGAGCGCTGCCGACCGACCCTGTATTGTCGTAAGCAAAGGGATGACTCATCCTCCGTACATACATTGATATTTGTGCCCCAGCGTTGGCAGATGGTTGCTTGTTATAACTTACACCTCCTCCTACTCCCTATAAATAGTTGGCAATATATCTTCTCTCAGCTTGAAGGTATGTTCAATTTACTAGGAACGTATGAAGGGCTACGCACAGAATGTTGGGGGCACACAAGCGTCACGTATGAAGCATTTCACGTAAATCCAAAACTAGAGTCAACATTTCTCTGGGGATGGAGAGAGAGATGCTCCTTTTCCCCCTCTTCTCAATTTTTTTATTATTTATGAATGGACGAATCATTCAATGAGATTTTGTTTAGTGAAAATTTGGAAATGAATATTGACTTTGAAACTGATGTTGTATTGTTTTCGCCGTTTCAGTATCAAATTTGTGAAGCTCTTGATGAGGAGTGTGGAGCTACTCCTCTGTCAGCTGATCTATTCATCGTTCTGCTGTTAACACATGAACTTGGTTCCAATGGGTTCAAGATTCTTAGAACCAAACAGAAAGCCCAATCACAAAAATTGATGAGATGACAGTTTGAAAAAACAAGTCTGGAAAAGCAGAAATTTCATAACCTTTCCGAAATATTTTTTATACATTAGTGGAGTCAGGTTTTCACATTCGCGAGAAAAAAACTTCTTGGCTTTACATATCTATGGCTGCTATTGGCTTCATTTACGCATCTTGGTGACCATACTTTTGTAGAGGAAAAGGAGATGCTACTATGCGAGATGGAACTTGAGAAATTCTACACACCTGACAACATTGACACGCTGTTGAATGTTTCCGCCAGTTTGCTTAGAAGAACAACCACAAAGCTGTCCGGCGATAGTCGGCTGACGTCCTGCGTGCTCTGGTCGTAAACTATGACATCACACGTTGCGTCGGCTGCCTCCCCTTTGCAAGAGGTTGACAAAAGTTCTTGGATCGACAGCTGGAGAAGGGCAGAGATAAAAGAAAGACGGTTAATAATGGTTTGAAACAAGTATCGGGTAGTTTCGACAATGACAATGACAATGTAAAATATGTGGATGGTTTTTCCCAAACATTATGTGTAATATTGATTTAGAATTAACAGAAAAGTTGTGATTATTCTGAGTTTTTGTCCGGATACTGCATTGGGGTAATCAATACTTCTTTCATAAAAGGTGCAAAATATACACTAGCACTAAAACCTGCTTTTT
Organism: Pisaster ochraceus; assembly: GCA_010994315.2. Lineage (NCBI taxonomy): Eukaryota > Metazoa > Echinodermata > Asteroidea > Forcipulatida > Asteriidae > Pisaster > Pisaster ochraceus. Next base: position 18,034,891 of record CM021531.1, read on the forward strand.
TGGGGGTACAGTTACAGCAGGAAAGTTCTTTTCAGAACTAAGTTGTCTCCGGAATTCTGAAATCTACTTCACAGCAGTAGAATATACTAGCAAGAGAAGTTCTCAAGAACAAATCGACACAGTAAAGTAGATGTACACACATTGGTGTTACCACAAACTGAATGTACACGGTTACAGGTACAAAGATCTATGTAACAATTACTGTAAATTAATTTGACAGTACACGGAAGCAAATACAAGAATGAAGACAGTAGGCACAGGTTTCATTCCAACAACCAACAATGACAAAACATTTTCTTTAAAATGTAGCCAACAATTACATTGAATGTAGTTTGCTTTAGGGGCTGTTTGTATGTACTTTGTGCACATGCATCACAGATAAACAAATGTCCTGCTCGTGTGACTGTTTATCTGATAAACACCACAAGCCAGAAGATCTAAAAACTGACAATTCCTCACGTAGTACTTTGCACCTATTGTATGCACAAAGGTTTAAAAACTGTCAGTTACACAAGCGGGTCACTCCAAATGAAGTCATCGGTCGGACCACCAGTACAGTTATGTTTAGTACGCTGGATAAACTTGACCCAGCCCTGATGACTAGAACCTCATCAGTGAGATAAGGTACTAGGCTGCGGTACCGTCACTCTTAACTGCCAGGCGTTTATGATTCACTGACTATAAAAACTGTGATTAGGAGTGATGCTGCGTGAGGATCACTCGGACAGGGTGTGGCGATTTTGTTTTCGGCGTCCGAAGGAATAAGGATATGAATGTCATGTCAAGATATACACTTTACTGGAGCGGAATAAAAGGGAGACAGTTAATTTACACAAGATTTGGATCTTGTTTTTTACCGCACGTCTCGGGCTCAAAGTAGATCATGAATGAATTCATCTCAAACGAGGTTTTTTCCTAGACCGGAGCCGAACAGATAGCCGTTGAGATCTCTGAACTGATTTAACCTCCTTTGTGTTCACACACACATACAGAGCAGAAACTGAGCAAATCTCAAGCAGATTTGACTAATGACTTCCTCATCATAACTCCGAATGAAAAATGGTTGGTTGAATGCAAACTTGAGAGACCACCAACAAGGGTTCCCAGAACGGTGTCAGAATGTCCATTTAAACCCCACATGACAAACCAATGTGTGTGTGTGTGTGAACAGACCATAATTTTCATTACAAACATAGGTTGAGATATGAGTCATTTGGCCAACATCCTCCATTGTTTTGTTGGTTGACAAAGGTCTATACTTGTACGTGATGTGCAGTGAGCTATTTCACAATGGAACTCAAAAGAGTGGGGGGGGGGGGAGAGGAGGAAGAGGTGTCTCGTTATAACCTCCACTGTTTGTTGAATGACTGGCTCTCTACATGATGACTTCTCTTGGTGTGTGTGTGTGTGAGAGTTACCATGGCAACCGTCTCCACAGCGAACTTAAAACTAATCAATGTACCTTGCGCATGGGTCTCACTTGCCATGCATGACACACATTTCCCGGCTAACTGTTGGAGCAATTTCCCTTAGACATAAATATGAGAGGACCTTAAACCGTGGAGGGCCTCCAATGGTAAACGTATGGCCCAAACCAGGAAGAAAGGAAAAAAACAAACCGCATTCAACAATGACTAATCTGAATATCAATACCAACAATACTCAGCTCAGAACATTAAAAACCACCCTCGACTAAGTTGACGACCGCCATCCCAAATTTCAGGGGTGCTCTTTCCGTTCAGGAATTTATAAAAAGTAGAACAATTTCAACTATATGTAATGGAATCTGCAGGTTTTAAAGCCCATCACCGCTGAAAAATGTCGGGGGGGAAAAATGAGTAAAATACCAGGATGATTGAGTCACTGGACAACCATGGTCAAGCACACACTGTGTCCAATTTCATGGCTCTGCTTACCGCGGAATCCTGCGCTTACCGAGCCCTGTAAAGCACACAATTTTAGGGGCTGTAAGCGCAGAATCCTGCGGTAAGCACAGCCATGATATTAGACCCTGGTGACACAAGGTCTCAATCTTCATTGCGTGTGACCCATCATTAACGAGACTACCATTGAAAACAATACCAAGTTCCATTTGATGCAGGCAAGGGTACTTTTACTGGTGTTTGTGGTTGTGATTCTTTGGGACCAGCCAACATGGATGAATGAGTTTTTATACTTCATCATTCTTTTCGGGAGCTTTGTGTCCACTAAGACGATTGGAATGTCAGGTGCTGACAAACAACATGTACTTTTGTAGGATGTCCATGTAAGGCTAAGCGGTATACAATGATGACATCAGTGCAAATTATACCAGGGCCCAATTACATAGAATGCGTAAGCACAACAAGTAGCTAAGCACAACAAAATTATGCTTATCAGAATAAGGTAACCAGCTAAAATACCATGTCACAGGAGTGATCTGTGACTGGTATCCTGCTTATTTTTGCTCAGCAGAAAGTTTCAAAGTAATATTTTCTGTTTAAAGCAGCTCTATGAAATTGAGCCCTGTTTGCATGTAAGTCTAGTGTAATGTGAAGGACAGTTTCTGCTTTTGATTGTAACCCTTAAGTTTCTAATTTTCTTCACTCTGAACTTCAATGACACAAATCATAGTGTGAGAGTTTTAAACCATGCAAAATGTGCACGCGGCTTCAGGTTTCGACCCTAGATAAGTCGTTAAATCATATGAATAGATGGAAATTGTTTCCCTTATATTTGCATTTGCATTTTGTATGCACTGTTTCAGTGTCAGTGTCAGTAACTAGTATCTATCAACCCAGTGGTAATCTCCAGGCGCAAGTAATTTCCAGCAATACAAATTTCTTTAACCTCAAAGCTTCTCTAGAAAGCCACGAATTATCCACTAAAAAGCCACTAATTATGTGTCAAAGCAGCAAAGGCAATCCACTTCAAAAGCACAAGTTGGAATGTGTTTCACCGATTGAATTAACTTGCCATATTGAAAAGATTAAAACCAAGCCGAAACCTTTTCCGCCTTTTTCTTCTAGTTTGCTCCTCAACTGCCCCCAAAAGTTCTGATTCACCGACCTCATTGGACCGCAACTCGATAACCACAATTCCCACAGCGCTTTTTAACAACATTTCTATCACTCTTTTCTTAGTGTCATTTCACACTCATTGAGTAAGAGAGTCTGATTTCGTTTAAACGTTACCCCTCCAACCCAGACAGAAGTTTTCTTGTGGGGGGAACATTAAACCCTCTTGGGTCGGAAATAACCCCACCCCCTGTTGAGGGAGCAGATCCTGTACAAGGCAGACAATATCAGGGTCAGATCTGTCGAAAGCAATTACGGGGCTCCCCGAGAAAGAGCACAAACGCCGTTAAGCATACCCACTGATACTCAAAATCTTCCTCATGCTTTCTTATACTCTACATGCATATATCCAGATGCAACTATTGTTCTCGATCGGCGCCAATCACAACCTTCTTACCACATGCAGTCACTTCCTCAACAAAAAAACCCCCATATATATTACTGGTGGTTTAGTGAACTAAGGGGCTCTACGTGAGATTTCACAAACAAAAATCCCCCACAAACAAAATCACTCTGCAACAACAGACTCATACAAACTTCACTGAAATTCGTCATTTGAGACTGGTGTTTCGGTGTTTCGATGTTGATGCAATGGTCTGCACTAGCAGGAGACTCTTTGAATATAAACTGTACACAATGCCCGAGTGCGGTTTTCAGGGTTTTCTCTGCAGGGGATGTATTTAATATTAACTACATAAATGACACCATGAACCTCTCTGTACTGACTTGCGGTTAATTGTCACTATTTGCCTTGCCACAGGTCAGCGTTGGCCACTCTAAAGAGGCTTGTCTAGCAAAAAAGGGAAGTCCCCATATTCTGGAGGAACCAGAAATATCAGAATGGGTTCCCAGGACAATAATATGTCAAAGCTGAGATTATTTTACCTTTTGTGTACCAAGACTAAACATACACATTGTGCAGTCAGAGACGGAATGCACGGTCAGGAGAATGATGTCATTAGACAAATAATGCATTTTGTGACTTGCATGAAGGCCAAACGGGTTGAACAAAGGTTTCAAGGAGACTGTACTGGTGAAGTAAAAACTTGGTGTGAGATTCACTTGTTGAAACACTTTCAAGTTTGTTTGAAGGAAGGACTTTGCAAGAGGTGGTGTTTGCTTGTTTACGAATGCTAAACAAAACAAACCATCTTGTCAAAAAAAAAGGAGAATCGCACAAATCCTTTGCGAAACTTAAAAATGAACAAACTCTCATCTTGGCAATCATGTTGGTTTTAAGCATGCACTAGACTTCAATGGAAAGACAACAGACATCCAAAAACTGTCGGAAGGCTCTCAGATTTGTTGTTTTCTAAAACAAAACTCCAGTACTTGGTACAATAACTTTGCCTTCAAAGACAAAAGACAAACTGAAATCAATGTATGCTAATAAAAATTTAAAAAATAACATGCCTTTTTTTTAATTTTTTGCCAGTGACCACAGTGACTGGCTGAGCAACTTCAATGACACCATTGTCATGCCACTGTTGCCCCCAGTGAGTCATAGTAGCCATCATGCCTTGACCCCCCATTCATGGGATTTTTTTTGTTTTTTTGTTGGGGGGAAAAAAAACAACCCATAAGTCTCCAAATATGGATAGTGTGGTGATTAACACCGCAGACTTTCTACACATCCTGAACTTAAAGGGGCTCTTTGTAGTGGTATCCTGTGTATACAAACATGGTCATTGATAACCTTTAGACTGTATAGTAAAACATTAATCCACCCTTTGGGAGTTTCATGTTAGCATTGCATGTTGTCAAGTGTCAACCACCAATCTGATTCCTCTCTTCATCCTCTTAGTTCATTAATTTGCACGCCCCCCCAAAAAAAAGTCTTTGGTTGACTCAGAACACTCAGAAAGCATTTCCTTTAAATTTGTACGCACTTTCAGCCGCTATAAACACTAGTCATCTTAAAAAATTACATTCTTCCAGAACCACTTCCTGTTGTACACTCATTCAAAAAAAAACAACCACTTTTTTTTTGCCTTCCACAAGAGAACGATTCCCACGTTCTAATCAACGCCGCAAATTTCCCAGATGTAGTTAATATTCACATATAATGCGTAAAACAGGGAGAAACCAGAGGACTGGGCCACTCCAATCAATCTACTCCATACAACCACACATGTCCACTGCATAGCATGGTGCCTGACCACGCTGTATGACTCATCCAGTAGCTACCTTGGGAACGCAAGGAAAGATCTGGATAGAGCGGGATATCCAGCCTGGTAAAGGAATCACCACAGTACCAGATGACCAATCAAAGCAAGAGGAAACGTGATCCAATTTCTGACCCTTGGCACCCTGCGGCCCTGATTCCATTCAGAAAAGGTTAAAAGGAAAAGAAACCTTTGAAAAAAGTTCACACTTTCACAAATTTTTTTCGGGGTGAGTACAAAAAACGGCATACAAAGAAAAGCAGTGATTCATTTGCAGATGACAAACAAAACTTGTAAAACTTTTGTTGTAAGAAACATGCACTTGGTGCATTATGTACTGAACCAGAACCATCCATATTCTCGGAAGTTGCTAGCAATATCAAATCTTCCCAATTACACATCAATGACAGACACAAACAAAAAACTGCTATTATACTGCATCAATCTATGGCACATTCCTAGTGCACACACTTATTACTGCAATCTCAAATTATAACAAGAAACCCGACTAGTATTTTCCCTTTCAAGCCTCACTTTGGATACATTCAAGTTGAACACGAGATGTACACCATTTTGAAACTGATGAACACTGAAAATTAAAATGTATGGTGTCACATGTGTACTTCCTTGTGTTACACGTATGCCAACTGAGCAAAATTTTCCACCAAAAAGACACTTTTTGACCATGGAAAAAATAGCCTACAAATCCCTATAACATTCTCTGTTAAAAGTAACATCCAACCTATTCAAATCAATCACAGCATTATCCCTGAACAGTGGTCTGCTCACCAAATGCTAGCTAAAACATTTGAGAACCAGTCAAAATTCTCTTCAAACGGTCCGGCAGGCTAGTTCAGTGTTGGAAAGCTTCTTTACTTCATATGAAATATAGACTAGTAAAAAAGCTGGGCAGACTAGTAAAACGACAAGCTAACGGGTCCTGCTGGATAGTCAAACCCTAAAATGAGTGCTTACCGTAAAAAGCTAATTGATTCTTCAACTTTCTGCAAACAACGCTGGGATATCAAGACCAAATTGGTATAAAGCAGTTTTATCTTAGTACAGTTTTAATGCATATATCAAGGAGAGTATCTTGAACAGTCTATTTAATGTGAGTGTTGTTCAAAATGAAAATGAAATTTTGAAATGGGAACATTTAAAAATGTAGTCCATTTTAAAACCATTTCAACCGCAGCTCAATTACAATAACCAATTACTATATCAGTTACAAACATTGTACCATAATATTAATAGAACAAGTGACTTTGTAATCACCTGATCACATCAGTTTGTTTCAGTACTATTTTTGGAGTGAGCCCTTCCTTCTGTGAACAAATACCAGTTTCACAACTGTATTCCAAAACTTTAAAAAAGGCAACTGTATTCCAATAATGTCTTCCATTTCCCTGAATGATTTATATATAAAAAAAAGACTGACGCCAGAATATTTGAATCAACGGAAACACCAACATAAGGATTTTTTTATTTCTTTACTAATAAACCAGTTTGAATCTTAAATTATTTTGCCATCTTCCGAAATCAAATGAGAATTTTTTTTACTCTTGATGAATATTCACCTGCAGACTTGTTCATTGTGCAAAAACACAAAAAGAGAATTCAAGTTTGGAAATCCGATAGAACTTAAAATCAAAGGCACATCAAACAAGTTCCAGTTAACTGAGTACACTTAACTAAAGCTGGACAAAACTTACAGTAACTTACTCTTTGCTTTGACTTGTCTTTGCTGGATGCACACTCACAGAATGGTGTACAAAATCAAACTTACGTAACTGTAAACAAACTCCAATGACTAAAAAAATCATTGGGGAAAAACACACTACCTCAACCCTACCTTAAATTGACTCAGTCCACCAATTCCACGCAACAAATCTCTTTTCTCCACAAATAATAATTCCACGGTTGTCCAAAATAAACTGGCAACAACATCGGAGACGGCACTACTACCACATCACATCTGCTGGGACACTTGTATGACAATAGACACTACACAATCAACCCAAAAGGGAATCCCTAATTCTGTGGGCTCACAGCTTCAAGCTGACACTGCCTATTCAATGACATGGCCCAGTAGAAACAAGTCACAAGGGAAATGCCTCACTGTTCCTGCTTCCTATGACCTCATCGCCTCATGAATTATGCATGCTGTGTCCCTCATCAGCCAATCAGAGGGCCTGGGTTTCCCTCACTGCTGGATAGCGGTTCGCCAGCCCACCACACACACTGCCGTGTGTGGATGGTCAGCGTGTACTGTACATGTGTACAATGTGAGATCATTATCTTGTGATCAATTATTTGTCAGCAGGGAGAACCCGAGTGTTTTCCTGTTACCATGGTTGGCTGCAAGATTCCCGTACGGGGCATACAATGTTATTGAACATTAATAATGTTGATGTGAACAGTGGGTAAGAGGTGTGGTTTTGTAAGCAGGTGATCTCATGTGATCAGATTAATCTTCAAGGGGTTGTACGTGACTACATTAACGACACCACAGAATCGACTCTCTGCGATCATAACAAGAAAACACTGTGCACAAGTACTCTGCATTTTTTTTTTTTTACAATGTGGGTGTGGATGATCCATGATGATGAAAAATGCATACAAAGGGACTCAGCCAATCCAGAATCTCTGCTACTGACTAGCTGAAGTTGTGTGAGCAAAATGGACCACATGAGGCGACAGTATGACTTAGCCACACCTCTGAAAAGTCCCTGTGGAAATTGGTGCATTTTCTTTGTAGTTTCTTAGCATTGGTGTACAGTATAAATTTATACCGGGTTGGGATATTGTTCCACTACATGCATACCATGAATATTCATGACACTGCTGCTCTGTTGTTTTGCATAGCACCAATGCAATGACACAGGGGGAAAAGAGCAAGTGACAACATGATATGAATATTTACCGCTGAAATCTGTCCAATCATGCTCTATCTCAACGGAATATTCATTAGGCAACCTGACCAATCATGACATCTTTCCCATCATGGCCTCACTTGAACATGAGTCAACGGAGGGGAGGAAAAAATCACAAGGGAAAGTGATGAAGTGATCTCATAGGGGTAGTCCTGATTCCGCGAGCAGACAAAGCAGGATGGCACCATGTGCCTGATACGAACATTCATGGAGAGGAGAACCGATGGGAAAACCCCTCCATATTCAGCCTCTATACCCAACTCCCAACTGCACTCACAGGTGCAATATCCATTACATTACAAGTGCACTTTGCGCTCACATCAAGTGCAACTTCCTGTGCACACTTTTTTTTCTTCTCTTTCATAAGTTCCTGAAACCCAAGATACATTATTTACTATTCCTTTTCCATGCATTCTAGAAAAGACAAGAAAAATACTTTGGCCCAATTGCATTGAGTTGTTTACGCACAGACCTTTCCTTGAAGCAAATACAAAAACATACTTCTCTAGAAGCAGAAGCATCAGAACCAATACCATAGAGCTGCTCAAGCACAACAACTTACTAAGCGCAGAACATTTTTGCTTACTGAAATAAGATTACCACCCAAAGTGCCGTGTCACATTTATGACCGGTTTTTCTGCAAGGGTTTGATTGAACAATATGTTCTGCTTTAAAAGCAGCTCTAAGAAAGATTCTTGATATGCAAATAAAAATGGGCCCAAAAAATTCTTTAAAATCTTGCCCCAATTTTTCAGCACAAACACAATTGCACTTTTTGGCTTAAAAGGTTACCAGCTATAGTATGATGCAATCTGACGCCATAATTTGTAATGTCACTTCTGTTTCTGCTGTTACTAAATTGATGAAACTGGGTTTTGCAGTTCAGTATTTTGGTCAACCTTTTGCAACAACTGGTCCTTGCTTCTACTCCATAGAGCTGCTTAAGGCTACATGAATTCAAAGGAAATAATAAACACAAATGTAACAAAACTTTCCCATCGTTGTAATTTTGTTGAAAATCTTAAACTACGAAAGGCATTCTTGTTCTAGCACAAAGGTAGCTTAAAAACCCTGCACTGCTCAGTCAGCCAAGTCCAATTCCCCAAAGTCAGCCAGAATTATTGTAAATAAAAAATGATTCTTGGATTGAGGATTCTGAATGATACTCTTGCAAGTGCTCCTCGTGGACTATTGACTCTGAGGTGCACCGGGGGGGCAAGAGGCGAGTGGCTCACATCGTGAGGTAACACACTCCATCTCCGAGTGCTCCTTTTTTTTTACATTAATGCAGCCACATGTCTACCTGAGCTTTACGTAAATAATTGACTCGCGGGCGGTAATGTGATTGCGACATTGGTTAATGTTTGATCACATTTAACGATGTCACGTACTATATGTATTTGATTCATGTGACTGAATGAATAAGGACTAAACGTGGAAAGGCTTCCCAGGGTGACCCTTTCATCAAAAGTAAATCCAAATCAATACTGAAGCACTTCTCATCCCCGTTTTCCAGACAGTAATTTCAAGGAAGTGTAACACCCAAACGATAAACCCAAGATTCATCACCACACAAGAAGCTACAGCCTTAAGAAATCCCACCCCTCCCCCTCCCCTCTCCAAGAAAGCAACAAGGAACTACAAGTTATGACTAAGAGGTAAGGTATGCTTGCACTGCCCTCTACTTCCAATTAAGTACATTATGGTAGTGAAGACATGTATACAACAAGCATAGCTGAGGCAATAGCTGTAATAAACACATATCCACAAAGTGCCAATCCCACTTTAATATTAAGAGTAATTCAACAGTAAATTTATTGACAGCCCTTCTTCATGGCTCCGTGAAAAGATTAGTTTCAAAACAGACTCCAATTTCACATGGACCGTTTCCAGCGAATTCCAGCCTATGTGTTAGGGCTCCGGTGGAGATCGGAGCCATGGCTGGGGGTGAGTAAGCGGACAGTCATGTGCCATTCCAGAAACACCCAGACCTGGGAGACCAGTTTTTGGAGGGTTTGACGTCAGCAAGCGCTTTGGGTGTTGATCAAAAAGATCGGGTCACAACTCAGGGTGGTGTACGTATACATGTTTGGTAGCGTGAATGGTAAAACTATTTCTGAGGTCACAAGATCATGACTGTCCTTCGGTGGGTATTATGTGTGCTCCATGGCCCAATGCACACACACTTGGTAACAGTGTACGTACACACATGGCATGAAGAGGAGTGATCCATGTGAGCGAACAATGTACACAGACGTGCAAGTCTCTGGTCTGACCACAGGAATTTCATTGACACAAGGGTTTGACGTCATCCCTCAGTTGGGAACTCCACCAAACTTGGCCAACCAACTGCACTCTCCTAATAACTGAATCAATTGTAAAAACACCATGTATGGTTTGACGTAGGTTACTATTCAGTTTGGCATCCCACCATTTATCAATGACACTGCTGCGTGTGAACCTCACAATAACGGACCCCCAAATTGCGTCAATTTCACCTTGACTTTCCTTTCATTTAAAATTGATCAGACAATACTTTATTTTTAGATGAAAGTTATATTTGGAAAAGGTCTTCCCTATTTATTCTTTCACTAAGTTGGAAGGGTGATGATACAGTGTTTGTCAGTTCTTTTTTTTCTTTTTTACAAAAGATCCAACCGTTTCTAAAATGACCATAAATGGCAACCAGCTACCTGATGACACATTGGTTTTGACCGTTTCCAATTCAAAGTCTACACAACTGCCAAATACAATATCAAATGCATTTCCATACCATTCGACAGGAATTGTTTCGAATTAGTGGAACTCCAGACCACATGTTTATTTTCGCCACAACATTGGCTGACACATTTTCCCTGTTTTAAAGGAAACTCATATCCTACAATCATACACGCCCAAGTCTTTACTGGATAAAAAAAACAACAAAAACAACAAAACAACAACATTGGAAGGGCTGACCTTTCTGCAATAAATCCAAGTTGTGAAATCTGACACTGTTCATCAGAATTACGATTTATTATTTGTCAAATATTAACACATTATTACCAGTCAAGTAACAAACCACAAGGGAAACTGACTGTCTGGGTTAATGTTTAAATAATTTTGGGTTGAACAAAGACAAATTTAACAAGAGCGGGATTTGAACCTGCGACCTCTGGGTTAACCTGCTCTATCACCAGTGTAGACTCCTACAGAAGGAACATGCCCTCAAGTACATTTTCAAGTTTAGTTCATAGGTACATGTATAGAGGGTAGTTAGTTATTTCATTAAACCTTTTCAATAAAAGTAAAACATTGGTCCGAAAGGCCTGGAATTATATGGAAGCCATGGCCTCCATTGCCTTCGGCCTTGGTGCCCCTTCGAAACTTTCACATAAGGATTTAAAGTGTTTTTTTTCCAATGGAATTTCCCTTTGCAAAATGAAAATGGGATTGCCCTCTCAAATGTAAAATTCTAGACCGAGGTTTCTGGAACTGCTCAACTATTTCACTTTTAGTTTTGAAGACCAGAATCCATCCAGTGAGCAATTCATTAAAAGCAAACGGTGATAACATTTTGCCGAAAACAGAACATCTACAACAGGCTTGTTGACCAACTTCAAAATCTCCAACAGAAATGAATATATTAAAAATGAAATAAAAAATCTCTGGATTCAGTGAGTTACATGTATTTGTCCTGTCCTGCAGGCACGCTTTGCCTTTGAGCATCTAAATAGACGGCAGTTTAGGCCATGTGTACATGGTGCATCCCCAATTGTCTTGGACTGAAAGTGACACATTGAGAGGGGTGTTTCACAAGGATCAGCTGTCCATTAACTTGATTGCTCCAGTGTATCAATCCAACTTAATACTGCCAGGATGTGACAGAATAATTACTTGGATGGCTTGGGGAACTACATGTACAGGCCTCCCCCAAATGCAACCTATTATTAAAGCAGCATGCAACTGCGTGGTTTTTTTTTTTTAGAGTTGCCCTTCGTGTTTTTTCAGTTTTCAGGTGTGCGACAGTTCAGCCCTTGATTTCTCAAGGCACTAAGATTCATCTGAAACTGAGTTGTCTCGTCAGTATTACCATAGTGATTTGTATTGTGTCATCACACATTGCTTAGCAGTTACAAAGAATTTGCGCTTAAAATTGGTTTTAGAAGTAACGTAAACAGAGTGGGGAGGGGATGTGGGGGAGGGGGGCAGGAGCCCCAATTTCAAAAACCCTTGTTCTCCCCCCC
>CM021531.1:18047467-18065727 GCA_010994315.2 Pisaster ochraceus
TTTCCTTCTCATTCTCTTGATTTGAAACTATAAAAAGGAGTTCACACTCTTCAAATTTCAGGGCATCATTGGTTCCCTTTGAATCACTATTAACCTCATCACATGATCCGGACTGAATGTCGTCGTAAACTTGTATGCAATGTCAAGATTCGAATGAATGCAGTGTTTCTTGGATTTTACGAGATTTTTCACTCCGATCTGAATGATACAGGAGCGCCTTGCCTGCCTAAATGGAAGAGAGTCTTTATCAAATACAATATCAAAATACAAAATGAATGACCCTAAGTGTAGCTCTGCAACAATTAAGTATCACAACCCCCCCCCCCTCGCCACATGGCTCTGACTTTCTGAGAGGCAGAACCGCCCCCCAAGGCTTTCTTCTCAAGTCATCCAAAAGGTTCTTGCAAGGCAGTATCCCTGGAGTTGCCAGGGTTGCGCTGCTATAAAGCTTCACCCTGACAATAATGGCCGAGTGGACTCCATTATCCGGGCAAGGCAGGCCGCTCTTTGGTTTGGCAAAAGTGCTTGTTGTGACAGTGACTAACGCTCAAGATGGAAGGGATGACAAAAAACTTTTTGTTGTTGTATCTGCTTTGTAACGTGTCTCTTGGGCTACACTGACTTATGTCTGCATGCCTAAATGAGTTGCCGTCCCTGATTTTATTAGAAAGCTCTTTGTAACCGGCAAGATTAAACTGGATTGAGATTGTTCTTTTTAGCGCGTTCTCACATGCACACAGATGTATCATGATCAAGACAGCCTAAGCATTTAAGCATGATGCTCAAGGAGTACAGCGGAGAGCTATTTCCGAAGAGATTTTTAACGACAGTTAGAACCTTTTCAATTGAAGCTCCCGCTATCTTCAAGACAATCGGTTTCCCCAACAAAGTGAAAAAGACAACGGAAAAGAATTTGACAAAATGTACATTTATGGGAAGTTGACATGCACATGTACATAGATATCACAATTAATTTAATGAATGTAAAAAATAAAAATAAAAATAGCAATGATGAAATGTTGGGAACACACAAAGTATGTGTACCACAGACATTTAATTAGATTTAGGGGGGGGGGGGCTGCCTTAATGCCTGGCATTGCGGATATCCAATTACTGAAAGTTAAATCACATTTAAGAACCGATCAAATCTTTTGGTAAGACCACATTGCTTAAAGCTGGTATGCACTCTTGTTAAAACATCCGTAAATGTTTGTTTTAAGCTGTGACACATGAATCAGAAAATGCTCACTTTTCGGTAACGTTTCCTACCACTGAGAACAAAAATATGAGAAAATTAAATAGAGATAAAGTGCACAGGCTATAGTACATCCCCCCGCCACTTTACAGTGCTGTCAACATTTGCACCTTGCAATCAGGGAGATTTTGTACAACAATCAGGGAATCAGATATATTTTCAAATTTGTTCATCAGAACATGGAAAGATTGGTTTATTTTCAGTGAACTTTCTGCAGAATCAGGAAGAGTAGACAGCTCTGCATTTAGTACTTCTTGAGAGTGTTTGATCAAAAACATTGATAATATGTATCATGATGATGCAAGCAATATTTTTATATAAACAAATATTTTACAAGGAATCTCAGTTTCGACAAAGACTTGCTTCGTGTTGAAGCCGGAGTCAGTAATTCCACAGAGGGCAGTAATTCCAGAGAGGGACATTGTATTGAACAAGGAACCTTTTAAAGATGAAAACAGGTATGACTTGAGTTTATATTTAAACTGATGAATGGAGTTGCAAGTACGAATGTCGAGCGGTGGCGAGTTCCAGCACCTGGGTCCAGCTACCGAGGAGGCGAGGATGGAATAAAATTAGCCAATTTCTCAACTACAAACTGCAACCAGTGTTAACTTCTCCACACACTGTCAAAGATTCACAGTTCAATCAGGGATCTGCATTATAGGAGAGCTCAAAGCAATCCTGCATATGCAACTTTAACGTTCCATCGCCAGCAAATCCCTGATAGCCTTCAAATATCCCCATCGCTAAAGGAGCAAAGTGACTCACGCATGTGTCATCTCCGGCAACACAAAAAGTTTAGCCCCCCACCCCTTGAGATTAGGACCCCAGCCCCAGAGCCCTGCGAGCAGCTGTCCTCCTCCCCCCCCCTGTGCGATGCCTTAAGACCCAAACACCAGCAAGCAAGGACAGACAGTGCGGACTAGCTTGTGATCCTGATAAGCCTCACTCAACACATCTCATCATCATTATTACACACAAGAAGAAATCAACAGATGAAACTCAGGGAACGAGATGGAGGGGGGGGAGAGATATTAACAAAAAGTAACACACCGAAGAGACTGTTTGTTGCACTAACAGGAGGTGACAGAATGGGGTAATTAAGCCATTGAGTTTCTCAGGATGATAGTTGGATCAGGAATGCCAGAATCCAGCGGGAGGAGGATGGGGTGAAATGAGAAGCAATGGGGATGTTTTTTGTCTTCCTCCTCTGTCAGCTGTTTAGTCCCTTGACATTTTCCCATGTTGACAAATCAATGAGTGTTGTGGATTGTTTTAATTGAGTAACAATTAATGAAACTGAGTGCGGCAGAAGACAGTGACGTTCTTTAAATCATAACCGCTTAGAGACTTTCTTCTGAAGGTGTTAGGCGCTATATAAATACAGTTGTTATTATTATTATTATTATTATAACCCCTCCCAGAAATCTGCAAAAAGTATTCTTTCATTGAAATGCAATCAGTCTTCTCACTTTGTTTCCTATTAATTTGTGTACAAGAAACAATCAAGAGGGAGGTCTTTTGATGAACGAGTCTCTGAAAGTAATGGTTGACGGTACATTTCCAATCATCCAGCTGGATGCGAAGAAACGACATGTTCAGAATGATTGAACCAAACACTGTCTAATCGGTAAAATCCATTGAATTTAAGCAACAACATCTGTTGGAAGGAAATTACAGCTACAAGTCTTTGAGTCCCCGTCCCATTTCCTACAACGGACTGCAGTTTATGGGCGGTGTAATGATTGTATACGCATCATCTAGAATGAAATCTCCACTCCTCATTCCTCATTAAAAATTAAAAATACACCAAAATGCTACCATAAAATCAAGTACAGAAAGTGGCTATGCTATAGTCTAGCGATTGTACCGATTTGACAAATGCACATGTGCACCAGTAATGAATCAACTCTGTTCATGAAAGATCATAGCTTTTCATGAGCAAAGCTTAAGTCGTGACCCTGCTTCTAAATTCGGAGATTACATACAGAGTCAAGTTCTTTCATGGAACTGAAATGAGTTGACGATTTAATTGTCACAGCCTCATATTGAGTCAACAAGCTCGTTGAGAATTCAACTCGGATGACTCATGTGTGGGCTTGGTCACATGTGAGTGAGCTTGAACACGTTGCCTGGTGATTAATATCTGAGGTTTTTTTAATTTTCCGAAAAATCATCAGTCTGATGCACTGTCATTAATTTTAAAGCTATAATAAACATAAAGTTACAGGATCTGAGCCGTGACCACATTTAGCCTAAAATTTATACCATCAACATTCATCATTTAGGCCTGGAATTAAATCCCTGAGAAAGGGCGAGCAGCTTTCATTTTACAAGGGCACCTTTCCCAATGGAAAATCTAGCCTATGAGAAACTTATGTAGGAGCATCAAGGCTAAGACTAGGGCAACTTAGGCCAAGACCAGGACAACAGTGATCATGGCCTCCGTTTAATTCCATGCCTGATCATTCTTCCCTCAAACAAATAACACAATGACTTTCAAACAGTTCCCCCTAACCCAGTTTAAAAAAACAAATGCTAAGACTGTCAATGGGAGACTTTAGAAATCTAGGTGGCAGCAGACTTACCAGGTACATTTCCATTGTTTACATAGTTCTGAGCATGCGCACATGACCGAGAACGATGGTTTTACCTGGTAAGTCTGCTGCCGCCTAGTGTCTCAAAAGTTCCCCAGTCCCCACTCAGTCATTTTATAAAGGATCACAGCAAAGTGAAACCATTCTTGATGATCATCATTTTTGTTTGAACCAACACCGATGTGTAATTATATAAGCGATGTAAACTCTGTGCCTTTTGAGTCATACAAAGAAAAAAACAATCCACAGGCATACTACTCAGGATGGGCTCGAACCCTCAACCCCTGCCATTCTAGAGCAGATGTCTAACCACTAGACCACTGAACATCCCCATTGACAAAGGGGACAGTTTGAATCCTGTATATATTAATAGCAGGTACAGTGACCCTAACACTAAACGGCCAGCCAGTACAGCAACAATTTAATCTGTGGGATGATTGCATCAGGGATAACGATTAAGATTTTGTTTTACCCGACAACGATGGGTAGAGTAAAACAAAATCATAAATATCACACCTGTTAAATTACTACACCAATTAATTTGAAAAACAATCAGTGTAGAAAATTATCATTTCAAAATTATTCTCAAATCAATTTCCTCATTGTCTTGCAAATCAAAGCATCTACAAAGAATTCAAATTCTAGAGCGCTCTGATTTGTGCAAAGATATCTTGGCAACAACATTCTTTTCAATAATCAGAGAGTTTGTGCAATTGCACCTGAAACAGCCACGTGTATCTGAAATGTCCATTATCTTTGTGTACACGGATGAGGCATTACTTGGGAGGCTGGAGGTCATTTCCAGAAAGCCACAAATCACAAGTCGAAGACACTTAATCCAATTTGCAATCTCCAAAGACCACGTCCAACTGAACACGTCTGCTCAACGGGTATGACTCCCGATGATCCATCCGCAAGTTCTACGCATCACAGTATTTAGTACGACTCCCCGTCAGCGCAGAGCGAGACAATGCATAGAAAACTTCTGATGTGCGATAGCCACACCTTTATGATTAATCAATGACATGTACAGGTGTTTAGTACACAGTCATTACACACTGCTAGGTTACCTGTGTCAGGCGTGATTTTCTTCCTACTTTGGTCTGATTTCCAATTTTGCCCTTGGAAAAAAAACCACACAAAAAATTGTGATTAAACAGCCTAAAATAAATGTCTCTTAAATCCTTCACCGTGTGTACAAGTAGGTCAGCCCGTGTACTCTATAAAATATTCTCACTTTTATCCAAGTACCATGCATAATGTGTGTACAGGTGTAGATCCTCCTCTTTCGATCGAAAAAAATGTCAAGAATGAAAATAGCAATTGGGAAAAAAAGTCATGAATGAAAATATTTTGTTTTTCTTTGTGGGAAAAATGGTTTTTAACAGTCTGGAGACAGTGAGAACTGCAATGAGCTTGTTGCTATGCCAAATTTTACAGTAGAAATTAAAAAAATTACACTCTCAACAAATGATAATTCAAGAGGTACCGTCTGGATTAATTTTAAAAAGAGTTTCAAAGCAAGAGACAAAAGATGAGGAAGGTGAAGGAAGGCAGATTCTTGTACATTATATATTGTGCAGGGGTTGGTTTCTGGCAAATGTGCATTCATTCCAACCCTCCTATTTCCAAAATAATAAATAATATACCAATATAGAAACCTTTACAACTTTCATCACAACACTTGCACCAACTTTCAAGAGCAAAACTTGATACAATTAAGATTACCTAGCCTGATTTTCTTTTTTTTTAAATAAATAAATACAAATTTTTGTTTCTTTAAATGTTTTCTCACTCAAAAAAGAAAGAAAGAAAAAAACAACAACCCTGATTTGTCTATAGAGACAAGAATTACATATTTGACATATGAATTTTAACAAAGTAGAGATGTAACAAAGTACGGGTGGAAGTAGAATACAACAGAAGAAGCAGTTAACCCCCAAAATGCCCCGCTCCGGGCGATCAATCATCAACATTGCTTTTTTTCTTTTCATTTCTTGAATTTCGATCTGTACCTTAAAAGTGTATTCAGATTTATTCATAGAAGTGTCATAACACATGAAATTTGAAACTTCTAAAAACGGAGGGATAGTTGCAGCAGGAGTGATTTTTTAGGTTTTTGGTAAAGGTGTTGATCTGAATAGTAAGAATTATAGGTGGTGTTGTTTTCCCACGATAAGAGAGGCACACAGGTGGCCCAGCCTTGAGTTTCAAACAGGTTTCGACACAGCCTTCGTCGTTGCTTGCTACCCTTCCAGAATGCTTCCACAGAAAGGCTGATTTGCTAATGGAACTGCCCTCTTTGTAGAAATAGTGATCTTGGCCCAACAGGGCTGAAATATCACACCTCTTTCCCACAAACTTGAGTTGATTGCAAGAGGAAATGTTTTCATACAAAAGTCCAAATCTTGTTAACAAGTTCACGCAAGCAGTATGCAGACCATGTAACTGGTGACATCACATGTTAACAAAAGAGCCACAGAGCCTGGACTTCCTGCCAGCAGGATTTGTACACAGCCCAATGAAAGAAGAACACATAAAAACTGATATTTTATGGAGATTGCACTGTCTGCTTTTAATCAACTTCAGGCCTGGAATTTCAACATAAAGAGGGCAAGGCCATTTTCATTTTGCAAAGGGCACTTCCATTGGAAAATCTTGTAGTCTATTGGAAACCTTTGAAGGGGCACCAAGGCCAAGACCAGGGGCAACATGGCCTCCGTGGCCTCCGTGTATTTCCAGGCCTGCAACTTTTGATATGAAGACGGGGGTACATCTCAAAACTTGTATAGCTGTTATTTTTATGACGCCTGATTTTATGTGGATATTACAACAACAAATGTAACATTTCCCATTCATGACCAATGTAGAAAGGCCCTAGAATGTACAGGGTCATTTTTTAGTAAGCAAAAGTTACATGATCTATAGCCTAAATGATAAATTAGGTCTCATCCAATTCCTCATGCTGGACTTCTTCCAATCAAAATTTGAAAATTGAATCCCAGAGGCAAGTTCAATACAAGTTACAAGTTGGGATAAAAATCAACACCATTCATGTAAAACCCGGTTCAAACTTCCTGCGACTGTGAATGCGGAGTGAATTTGACAAACAAAATTTACAACAAACAATTCGCGAGAGCCGAGCTCTGCTCAACTCTTGCGAACCATTCACAGCGAAAAAACAGAGTTGTGGCGTCAAATTCACTTCGCATTCGCATTCACAGGAAGTATGAACCGGGCATAATACATGTAGATACTTTAAAAAAACACCAGAAGTACACTTGTGGCGCTTCTAGCTGATGATTCTCATCAAAGCTTGCTTAGCATCTGGATGAGCCACAAGGGTATGGATGCCACACACATATCAGTGTATCACAATGTTCATACCAGTAATGACAGACCCTTTTCTTAACTATGCAAAGATTGGGGATGACTAAAGTAATTAGTATGTACACATGTATGTATCATATCATGCTATCAATTAGCACACCATACCAGTCACATTCCAGATACTAATTCCTACACATATGTTGGTATCTTGATTCAGGAATAGAATTTCATTTCATTTTTTTTTTCTTTGAGAAAACTGCACTTCCTGATAGAAAATCAGAAAGCAGAAGCAAACATTTTAAAGGGGCACCAAGGCCAAGACCAAAGTAATGGTTGCAATGCCCTGTTAACCTCCATGAAACTCTAGGCCTGTGTGTGTTTTCCCTTTAAGAACAGACTTACCAGCTCTGCTAGAAATTCCCTTCAAATTGCGCATCTAACCACAAATGACACTCACAACCTCACAGACTTGTTGCAGGGCATGCCGTTCCACTGAGTGTGCGACTCTCCGATCATCCAAACCCACACAACACCAACTTTCCCAGGTTTGCAGTTAAAACACAGTTCTGAAATTCAGCCGGGCGAGTATGAAGTGAAACCTGATCCGGCATTGATTTTAAACTTGAAAGTGAAACCAGCAGACAATGCATTGTCATTTTTAAACTCATTGATCACCCAAGGCAAGATGGTACGATTCGGGGTCACTGTTCTCCCTAAGGTACATGCATCAAGCTAGACTTGCCTCAGCTCTGGCAAGTCTATTGTTTCAAGAAATACTGTGCTTGCCTGGTCATCAACTACACGGTAATTATTGACAGTGTTACAAAATGTCCAGTCACCATTGGGGAAATGGTGATGGTGGAATAGCTCAATGTAAATGCAGTGTCTCAGAACGGAACAAAATAATTGAATAGTAATCTCTTAGACATATCAAAACCATTCGTTGGGGGATCTGGGCAAGTCTGTACCACCTGTCGATGGATGGGCAGTCAGCCTGGGCCGACTTGACCCGAACGCAAAAAGTACAGCTTTATTTCTCCTGGGCGATGAAAAAGAAGCATTGTCATTTCGCAAAGCGATAACTCACAACCGGTCAATTGTTCTTTCTTGTCTTCGGGCTGTCAGAGGATGAGTGACATGAACACTGGTATAGTCATTGTCACGGCCGTAACGCTGTCTTAATCCATCTACGCTCAACTGCCGACTAGGTGGCCGTGGGGGAGATAGAATGGGGGAGGGAATATAATTCAGCGGTTGTATGAATCACAAAGTTGACACTGATAAGACGTTGTTAGTTTGGGCTTTAAATTGATATGGACATGTTTTCGTAGATTAATCAACCCAAAGATCCTACTTTAATTAATTTGTATGCATAACGATATTATTTACTATGAACAATATGAGGCTCACGTTCATCACAAAGAAACCATCTTTGTTTTCCCAAAACACAAGTTTTTAGAATCAAAGTGAGGCTCGTAGTCTTTAGAGACTGGTGCCTTTCAGATGCCTATCGTCTGCAGATGGTTATGATTTGTGGAAAGGGTACAAGACAAGGAAATGGTCCGATTGTATCCTTTAATCTGACTCAGTGATTTACTTTTAAAGGCAAACAAAAACAAACCAGCTACCACAACATAAAGCAGTCTAGTTTTACAGCATCGGTTGGTTTTTGTTTTCGTTCCCTCGAGAGCTGTTATTTCACCAAAGCCAGAGAGATAATTTGACAAATCTATTGACAAGTCCGTATTTTTGTTATGTAAAAAGCAACACATATTTAGCTTAATTTGACTTGTCACTGATAGTGACTTTGCATGATTTTGATGCAACCAACAGGGTCTGACATATCTAGGCTTCTGCAGTGCTTGTTCTGGATAACCGTTGTGTTAGTGAGTCACCACCAGCCAAGCAATGGTCAATCACCCGCAAGTTCATTCTCACAACTAGGATTGATATTGTTCAACAGGGGAAGAAAAAAAATTGCATGAGCTGATGAAGTTAATCAAATTCAGAAGGTAATATTTTCAAACTGTATGGTGAAAAATGCAGAAATTTTCATAAGATAATTTCTGCATATATCTTGTTAACCTTTTGGATATGGATGTGTTCCAACTTATGACTGATATGGAATCGTATTTAATTCCAAGCAAAGCCATCTGAAACATCCAAATTATATTTTGGTGCAGTATTGACAGAATTGTGAAAATAATAAGTGTGAGCTTTGGAAAAAATGAGCTGGCATTTACTCTTAATAGCAAGCTTAAATGGACTAATTCTTCATCTGAACTCTGACCCCACATGTGTATTAAATAACTTCAAGGATATTTGAGTACAACTTTTTGTTGGGAGTCTGCGTACTGCATCCATACTTGTCACTGTGTCAATCAAACTTGCCTTTCAATATATCTGGATTCTGGACACAACTGTAGGAAGGAGAGGGGAGGGGGCTAATTATCCTCAGTGATTTATCAAATGTGACCAGTGGTGACACACAGGCGTACAGATAAAAACCTTCTACAAGACAGTACAGCGAAAAGATTCTTTCAAAGCAATGGTCTGACCCTGGTCGGGGCTCGAAATGGATGCTGGAGTGCAGGCCCGAGGCCAGTGATTTCAACTTGGGCCAGTAAACTTATGACAACACAAGTCTGGCAGCCTTTTTGTTTTTTAATTGAATAATATACCTCACTGTGAAATAAAATCTTTTACAAAAGTTGATGTTCTCATGCTGACTTCAAATCTGATAAATATTTCTCAATTATGTTGAGTATTGAAGTACACATACACATGAACCAATATGAGATCAATCATATCTTAGTGCAATAGTGCATGTCCAAATCAAATCAAATCAGTTCATATGTCAAACTGTGTCAACAATTTTTCTTATTTGGATTTGGTCTTGTAAAAACAATTCTGGTCCAGTGAAAATGTTGAGCTTGGGGCTTTGCGGTCTTTTGGATTTTCCCACCAAATTTGAGCCATGCTGGTATTTCAAAACTGCAGGGACAAGTACCAGTTTCATGTCAAGAGTGTCCACACTCAAATGTCATTTGTTTTGTTGTTCTGATGTAATTATTCAAGCTAGTGTTCCCTTAAAAGTTCTTCGAAGGTCAAACAACCATGAAAATGAAAGCCATTTGTGCGAATGTAATTTTCACTTGTAGATTTATTTTTAGTTTCTATTTGTAAATACACCTCATTGCAGGCCCGTTCTTGGCATCCAAACCATTTCACTCTCGGTCGAGGGGCATTGTTTCTCTTCGTGACACCAATGACTCATGGTGTAATCTCTAGCGTTGTAACCCAATATTTGTTAATTGTGAAACTTCACCTTGTGACTTTTTACTCACAGCGACTCCACAGACCTGGGAATTTTTTTTGTCCTAGGCTTACGAAATTTACTGGCAGAGCAAAAAAAAAAAACACAGCGGGGGACCAGTCACAAGCTATATATAATACATGGTGTTTTTGCTGGCTACCTGTCGTAGTTTAAAAGCAAGTCTGTATTACTTAAGGTTTACGTTAACAGCAGTTGATTTGTGAAGCGTCTGTCAAAAGCCGTCATACTCTTAATTTAAAATGGAATTTATAAATAACAGAATAAAACATTTGACAAAGTTGTGAAAGTTCCAGTTTAAATTCCTTCTCATCATACTCATAATCAAAAAATAACTGAATAAAGAGAACAAAAATAATAGTAAACAAATAAATAAATAATATTTATTTAAATTTCATGATTTAAGGTTTAAATTTACAAAAAGGATAAAATTAAACCTTTTAAAATACTCCAGATTGCACAGTAGGGTAGAGCTTTTAACATCAAACATAAACATCAAACATTTTGAGAAATTCATTTTATTTCAGGTTGCTTCTGCCAAACTTCCAAAATTTTTGTTCAAAATGCCATAATTTTTATTTTTTACAAATCCTGGGGAAAACTATACAAGCTGTCTAACATGTGTGCATACTGTAGTCTAGAGGTGCATGTATGTTAGTACTTAAAGTTGCTGAGATTCAACATCCATCATCCCAATCAGAACATGTAGAACGGATTATCCAAATCATTGCATGATTATAATCAGCATTGTGAACATTGATTAATACTTGCAGCTTGTACCCTACGCAGTACATGTGTTGACCATGTACGCCTAATCAATGCAGTGCATTCAAACAATGAATGAGGTTATCAAATGAGCCACAAGGAAAACTGGCATGACGCTTGAAAGTGAAAACAGACAAACTGAAACTAAATTCTAAAATCGTGAAGTAGGACCTACAGGTCTGACAAATAGACAGTCACGAGGCAGTACAGACTGCTAAAACACAAAATGTGTATATTATGCCGTAAAAAGAAAAACGGACTTACTTGACAAGGGGAAAAATAACAAGTAGGCCCAACTATGTAAACCAGATCAACCAAAGTTCCTGTTTGTGCATTCACATGTATGGTACAATTAACCCTTCCCATAAAATAGGCAAACTACATTCATGCATTATTGGTTGGCAAAGGCCATAGAGTTGAGCACTAGCTAGGTGCACAATTGCGTATGCGTCACGCTACCACCAGCCCCATACAAAAAGGCGTGATGTTCCCTCAATTTGCCCACCAGTAATGATAGAGCACAGGTGCAATGTGCAGTTTACATATTTCGCGTTGTGCAATTTACATAAATCATGACATTAACAAAGGGTTACATAAATCCAGAAATACATGTAATGTAGTAGTAGGTTGGACTCTAGCTTCAGTCAATGAACTTTTTTTTATCACTCAAAAGGTCAACAATGAGAAACTAAAAAATTCCTAGTTCATCAAACTTCCCTAGACACAGAGTAGAAGTTTCGTTCCGGGTTTGACACTGAAACTGTATGTGTAAGTGACACTTCAAAGTGCTGGATGGGTTTATCACTACTCAGCAGGTAAAATTATCATGACAAAGTTGCTAAAGGTCTAACCACTCATTTACATTCAATGCTTCTTTGCATTGAGTTTAAAGCGATTGTGTAAAAAGAAAGAGGTGTCACACACAGTGTAAATGGGGGACATACCTGTGGTGTACCAATTAAGCAATACCAATCTACTCCATGTATGTAAAAGCTAGAGTATTGTTCCCTTATAACTCAACAGAAATTACAGTTTTTGAATTGATGTACGTGGCCCTCCAACTCATCCCAATGATATGCAACGAACATAACAACAAAGAATGAGTGTCAACAATGACATCATTTGAGGAAGGAGAGAGCAGTTGCCAGCTAATAGTGTTCACACCCATATAAGGCTAGAAAAGATTATTTTCTGGGCTGTGGAAACTGATTGAACAACAGCAAGCAGCAGGCTCATATACAAAAGTCCGAGTACAAGATCTGAAAATTGAGTCACAGTCTTTAAAAGAAATCCCAATGCAGCAAGGGAACATTTGGCACAAGATGGAGAGAATCCATTCATAAAATGAGGCCTCCCCCCTTTCCTGTTTGGAGACTTATCAGATGCAACTATAGGTTGTGAATGCCAAACGCAAGAAGATCGTGGAATTACATGTAAGCCGAAATAAAGCCTAAAAATATTGTTTTAATATAATATACACTCAACATCATGTGTTCAATTGCAAGCACATCTCCACTAAACCTTTGAATTTAACTGTAAAAAGCATTAGTACTAATTACGAAACCTAATATATTACTCTAAGAGGACGTTTTCACCCAAAAAGCTCAAGTAGCTAAACTTTAGATAGTATCAGTTTGGAAAAACACTAGACTGTAGTAGGGCTTGTTTGATGCTTAAGTTACTAGCCCTTATTGGTCTCTAAGCCAGTGGTCCAGTGGGTTGTTCGAGCCGTGAACGAGCAAAATAAAATAACAAGCAACCATTTTCATCAGTGGTCTTGCAACTGAGAATTAGCAACAACTTTCCTGTTTATTACCGATTCCTGGAAGTTATACATACATGTAACTTCAAATCCTTGTAACTGTTGAGCAACGGATAAGCAGTGAGGTTCTTTGGAACAATCAAACCCCAGGATGTAGGCAACAAGGTTCTAGGAAACTGAAAGTGGGCTCCATACCAGTCGAGGAAGACAATGCACACACAGTGGCTGGTATCACCCTCATGTACAGATGAATCAGCGCTTATTATACCAAAGCAAAGAATGGAAGGGCAGCAGAAGGTACCTATGCTTACCCAATGCCACGTGGACAAAAGACAACATGGTTGCTTGCCAAAAAAACACCGACTGGGTTCACACTTACTAAACCCTTGACATGTTTTCCCCTGGGTACAAGAGACCGAGTGGGGGGAAAAAAAACACTCTTCAAAATTGTGTTGTAATACAAGAACTTGAAAGAAGGTACTTCTCGTCTCTACCTACATTGGTGGGTATACACTTGAACTCTTCACATATTTTGTTATCAAAATACAAGGCCCTTTTAAAGGAATGTGTCAAATACTTTTTAACCAATTTTTTTATTTATTACCAGTACAACATGTTATAATCCAGATTTATCAGAAAGAAATAGTTTAAACAACTGCCTTCCAGTTGTCCAGCAGCAATTAAATGCAGCCCAAGTTACACAACTTGATTTTGACACAATCCATGCTCAATAATAGTTTCCTAATCACACCACCTCATATATAATATGCCAACAATTATCGGCCAGCAATGAACATTGTCTAACATCATCTTCCATCCAGCTTCGATTTGGATGGGTGGGTTTTGTACTGAAAGTTAAAACAAGATGGCTGAAGAGTGGTAACGGTCCAATTACCCATCCCGGATGAGCCTCATCAGTCACGGCTGAGAGCTGATAGCATGGACTGGATCAGGGTGCAATTGAGTCAGCGATTTATCACTGCTCTAGAAGTTTTGAAAAGGGTTATACAATCTAATAAGCTGCAGTCTTCTGTGGTGATGTCATACATCATAATTACTTGTGATGTCAAGCTACCAGATACTCCTGGAAACCATTAGAATTGCTTTGTCCCTTGCGTGCCAAACAAACACTTGTGGATGAACGGAATTGCTCAGACAATGTCACTTCAACTTTAATGGAAAAGAGAGTGCCACGCAAAAGATGCTCTGACAACCGAAAGGGGTCTTAAAACTGTTTTAGTTAGATCTATCTTCATACATTTTTTGTTGAAAAGCTTTGTGTTTTACATGTAGTCCAAAAAGACTACGATGATTCAGAGTTGAAGAATGAGTTTTGATTCCAGGGGAGTTTGCACAGGGTACATAGTGTGTGTCTTTGTGTGGCATATTTGAAGAGATTTTATTACCTTCCCGTAAAAGTTTATTTTTTTCATTTTATGCAAGTTTTACAAAGGACAGTTAATTCTTTGTTATTACCTAAAGTACAGTCAAAGGAATGTATTTCTATGACTGTAAAAGATATACCAGCGTGAAAAAAATATGGAGGCCACAGAAACTACAGTCTGTTTCCTTTTCTTGAAGAAAACTTGCCTTGCCCTTTCAGAAATGTTAGCTCAGACCTGGGCCAACGTCATGAACCCTGGAAGCAGATGTTTTTTAACTTACAGAGCAGTAACCCAATTTCATAAAGCACAATAACTTGCTATGCACAGAAAAACCTTGCTTAGCAGAAATAGGTTACCAGTCAAAATACCGTACAGTTTACATTGCTGAGACTGGCACCCAACTCATTTCGTGATTAGCAACAAAAAAAATTGCGCAGCAGAATTTTCTGCATAACGACTTTATGAAATTGGGCCCAGCTCTTAGCACAGTTTTTATATCATCATCACTGCATAAGCAAAGCAAAAGGGTGGTTCGTAAGCAGATGAGATGAGTGATGCAACAATTGCAAAGCTGCACAGTACTGTTGTAGAGTGGTACTTGATACTCGTGCTTGAGTCCTACTCGAGTACTTTTTTTTAAATGATACTCGTACTCGGCGCGCAAAGCACTCATACTCGCAAACCATACTTGATACTCGACTGAAAAATAACTTGTACTCGAATTTATGTACTGGATACTTGACTGAAAATGCACTCAGACTCTGAATTTTATAAAGTACTTCTGGTCAAAATCCTACTTTCCTTTTCGCTTTTTGTGCATTAATTGCAAGGAATAGAAGAACAAAGCTCTGGGAAAAATTGAAGTTGTCTTTGATGAATTCAAGTTTAGAAGATAGTTATCATAACAACTTCCATCTAAAGCACTTGTTCTTGTATCTCCTATGTGGAGATCCACGTACTTGGTACTCAGCTGCTGTACTTGGGACTCAGATATCAGAATACTCAGTGCTCAGACACTTGTATTCATACTCAATGGCCCAAGTACACTCACCCCAGTACTACTCGGCCGCCCCCGATACTTGATACTGAAAAGTACTTGGCTACCACGGTGGTAAAAAGGGTTCATAAATCTGGGCCTCTTTTGAAGAACTGCAAAATGTCACAATAGCAGTCTTTCCTTAACCTCAAAGAATGCATTTTGTAGCTACTTTCATCTTTAAAACTGTGCATGTTTACATAAAATCAAATGACAGAAAGTCACCGAGATGAATACAATTTCACATTTTTGGGAAGTTTCATTCTCTCTGATGGCTCTAATTTCTCAAACATTGACTCACTGCTGTGTTGGAACAAAATCAATTTGGTGAGGTGTCCCTGTAGTATTATCAATCTAACCAGCCTGTCATTGAGTATAAAATATTGCTTCTCTCTTCCTGAAAGAAGAGCCAGCTCTGTTTCCCATCCCTTGTTGATTCGTCTTAACACCAAACAAAGATGATGTCATGCCATTGTTTGACTTTCAGGAACAGGACAGGACTTCACACGACACTAAATACAGCCAACTGGCCACAGTTTGGTTGGATCCATTTCAATCTCGGCTAGTTTTACATGCTGTTGCGAGATTCTTCAAATTCCCAAAGCATCTCTCATACTAAGGAAATAAACAAATTTCCTTGAAACAAAGTCTGGGTAGATATGGACAATTTTGAGCTCGGCGGCGTGGAAAGTGTTGCTTGACACTAGATTGCCTTGCCTGGGAATTCCTGCAAATTCATTAGCGGGGTATAAAGTGTTTATTTTTGTTTCCTCTCAATCTTCAGAATCGCAAGCCAAACGAAAAAAGGGCTTTGCAAGTGTAGCCTACTCTGTGCACACAAATTAAAATTTGATTTATTGGAAAAAAAGTTGTATACAGAATGTCCCAAAACAAGTTGTAAACACAGTCGTTGCAACTGAATGAGTATCAATTATTTCCATTCATGCATAGTAATGAGTCATACACAGTATAAAGAAAGAAAAGTGTTAACACTTAAATTTGAAAGAACAAATTTCAGCATACTTATTTGTTAAATTTTTCCTCAACTGTACTAAAAAAATTAGCCAAAAAATGTTTTTTCTAAAACAAGCTAATTACAATGAATGAGTTAAATTTATTCTCATTTTTTTCCCCTGTGATTTCTCTCATTTTGCAATGCCTTTTCCAGCTTTTCCAGAACTGCTAACATTTTGAGCTTGCAATCAGGGAGATCTTGTACAACAATTAGGGAGATATTTAGAATTAAATTCAACATAATTGGTGCAAACTTTCCATAATCGGGGAGCTTTTCAAATTTGTTCATCAGAACATAGAAAGATTGGTTTATTTTCAGGAAGAACTTTCTGCAGAACCGGGGATAGTCGACAGTTCTGCTAATCTCTTCAAAAAAATGAGCAGAAAGTCAACAGTTCTGCTAATCTCTTCAAAAAAATGAGCAGAAAGTTTTATTAACAAAATTCTTATCACACACTTTAATTTCCCAGGTCTGATTGAAACTTCAATTTGCATTAAAATTGGTCCCCAGGAATACTCTCAATCCACAGTACTTCAATTTCATCGAGAGGTCCAAACACCCTGCTTCCAGTATTGCTCGATATTACTTCATGAGGAGTGCAGAGTCCACAGTCTCCTCTATAGTTTCCAGTGATTGACATGACAACAATTGTGGCAAAGGATACAACGTAATGAGCAGCCCACGGCAAAATGATGCCGTGGGGGCTGGGCGATTGTTGTACCAATCACTCATTATGAAAATGATTTTAATAACGTTGGATGACTCATAACGCCACAGCATGACAATCAACATATGACAGCCTTGCGTGGACACACACACGTCCAACACGCCACGTTTGAAGCGCCGGGCTCAGGCTATCTTGGAATAGTGTTATTCATATCAATTAAAAAGTGCTGCCCGAACACTGGCAATGTTTCAAACTATGTATACGCACTAATTACTGAAAAGATTCCACATCACATGTACCTTTTAAAGGGAATGCTGCGATCTATTGTTTCCGAAATTAAATAATTTCACAACCATTGAAGCGTATTACAAAAAATTGTCCATGGTCTTTAGAACTTTTCTTTTTCCAAAGAAAGTATAACGATAATGAACCCGAAAATCCACACTAAGAAGAAAATCTGATCAGCTCAGTATTTATGTTCCACTTGAGTAAGCATGGATTTAGCATCTACAACTGTATATTGATAAGGAAGCACTGAATCTAGGCCAAGACGTCTTTCTTTAATTTGCATGAATTACAAGCCAATGCATGCTGAATAATATGATTCTCAATTCTCCACAGGAGAGTTATCGCCTTCAAATACTTATTAAGACACTCGCGAGAGTAGTACATATGCAAGACATTTTTAAGACTGTTAGTTTGACGAGGTTGTTTTTGAGTTAAAAGAGGAACCAAGCAGCCACTCTTATAAGTCTTTTTTTTTTAAGTCTCTTTTGATGATTCTTGGATTCCCTCTCTTACATTGCTTTGTCGTGTGAAGGGAACATAATCACGCACTTTAATGGAACCCAATGCTCAAATGCGCACCAGACTTGAACAATCTTTAGACTTTCATCCAGGCCTGGAATTTCATCTTTAATAGGATGGTTAGGTAAAGCCAGTTTCTAAGGGCCCTTTACATTGGAAAATCTTGAAGTCTATGGGAAACTTCTGAAGGGGCACCAGGCCAAGACCAGAGCAACGGAGGCCATGGCCTGCTTGTAATTTCTGGCCTGTTCATCATGCTGTCCTCATCATTGTCAAGTTCCCCGTGTGCAATACCAATAAAGAACAC
>CM021531.1:18087221-18117269 GCA_010994315.2 Pisaster ochraceus
CTCTTAGTCTTACTCATCTTCGAAGACCAACGGTGTCATTCGTGTCGATCCGAGCAAGTCTAGCGACACGGAGGCACCGGTAATTTCTCCGGAGAGTCGGCTGTACAGCCTCGCCTGTAAGACGGGCTAATGAACCTTAAGATTAGACATCTAGGCGCGAAGGGCACTTCTATCGTAACGCTGGAATCATAACTATAAACAAAACGCAAGACTTCGGGACTTCTTTTACCTCCTTGAAATTGTCGTGATGTGATAATTTGTCCGGGAGAAACAACATTAATTATTGACCGTTTCCACTTAAAGGTGGATGTGAATCCATGTCACATTCTGTGTAGTTTTTTTTAATGTGAAAATTGTGAAGTCACAGATGGAGGGAATTAACAGGCACAGGAATGATCATCAACCCGTATGAACACTGTTTAAAAAAACAGGGGTCGTAACGTGAACTGTTCCTTGATGTATGCATGAACTAACTAAAGGATAGAATGCGATGGAAGGTATGCAGTGAGGAACATTGTCTTGAACTCTTCTATCCTGCAGCAAATGGGAAACAGACAATCGATTTGCATAATTGTTATGCTATATCGTAACCGTATAGAGTTATATAATTTGTCAGTGTATAGCTTCATGATAGTAACAAACTGCAAGAAGTTTTTGAAACTCTTACCGTGCGGTGTAAAATTGAACGGTTTAAATACGGTAAAATTACGGTTCACAATCCGTTACTACGGATTTACAAACCGTTATTATTCACAATCCGTTATTGCGGTTTTACAACCCGTATTTACGGAGTTACAAACCGTTATTGCGGATTCACAATCCGTTTTAACAGATTTACAAACCGTTATTGCGGATTCTCAATCCGTTATTGCGGTTCCACAATTACCGCGGATTCAAAATCCGATCATGCGGTTTCACAACCCGTTGATATGGATTTTCAAACCGTTATTGCGGATTCACAATCCGTTATTCCGGTGTCACAATCCCACAATTCATCCAGGCCCCTCCTTTGTGAATCCGGCGTAACCGTATTTGGCGGATTGTGCATTCGTAAAAACGGAGGGGTATGAAGCCATCTGTGTTAACCGTCACAATCGTGACGGTGTACTTAAATTGTACAAATTCCGAGGAAATAACAAGTTTAAAATGTCTAAATTGTCTGAAAATTTTAATCTTAACTCTTATCGAATTTGAATCCACCAATTTTGAATGACTGGCATGATTTAACTTGTACATGTCTTGAAGATATCCCGTGACATCACAATGATTGACGTTTCCGATTTTCTTGCAGAAAAAAAGGGCCAAGATGCAAGTTGATTTACAGATCTTCTGAAAACCTCGTATTATGACAGCGCCATCGTGCGGTGACATCATATCCTTGATTTATGATGGTTCACTATGGCATTCTGGACTGCTCTTATCTTTTCCTGACATAAAACAGTCGACTGTGGTGACATACTCCGGAAGCAATTCCATTTTCAGTGAAATGATCTCATTGACGTTGTCAATAATCATACGGACATAAAACAGCAGTTGGATTTTATTGAAACCACCTGGCTATAATTGAGACTTTCTTCTTTTGTAAACTCTTCAAAAATAAACACTTAGACTAGTGCTTACCTACAATAAGTTTTTTTTTTTTACCGTTTTTGACCAAGTTTTCTTCCCAGCTAAATTTCTCTCACTGTTTGGTACAAAAAAAAGCTTTTGTAAGACATCAATACAACATGAGTGGCAGTAACTTTTGAGACTTAAATGGAATGAGTATTGCGTGCAGTTTTTTGTTTGTCCACTGATAAAAGACTCGGCAGTGTTTTACACAAGAAGCATGATGGCAGTAATCGTGTTTGTAAACACTTTGGGGAAACCCCTTTGTCGCATCCTTCTGGGAAACGGTGGTTTGGCCTGGAAGACCCACCCCCCCCCCCACCCCCGGTCGCCAGGTGCGACCATTTATGGTCATTATAATGCCAGTCAATCAAAATCTCTTCTGATGGTTGATGATGCCGCGATCGTCATCATTGGGTTTTTTTCCCTTAGTGAACCTTGGCTTAGGCTCCGTCTATGTCCCCGTCTCCGGGCTCTGTTTGATGTTGGAATTACCGTGTGAAACGCAGACTGCTCCAAACTTGACGACGGAGCCCAAACCGGAGCCCAAGCCGATGTTTTGGAAAAGGTTGGCCTACTTGGTCGTAATGGTTATAGTTATGGTTATGGTTATCATAATTGGATTGTGATTCTATGACCGCAATGGTTATAATGATTGTGGTATGGTTCTTGTATGAGGACGATTTGTGGGATATATTGATGGTTACTACTATCATGGTTATACTTACGATAATGGTTTTCATAGTTATGGTTATAATAGTACGGGGATGGTTATAGAATGAGGGTTTTATGGTCGTGAAAGGTATACTAGTTCTGGTTATAATGGTGATGGCTAAACTTGGTGATGACAGTGTTGGTTTAAGTTTAAGATAGTTCGTTATTGTGATAACATTATTAGTTAAAATCGTGCTGGTTATGATAGAGATACCAGTGTAGTATTTCTCTTGCAAATTGCTTTTCCTAATCCTGAGCTCGATTTCACAAAGCGCTATACGATTCATCTTAAGATGGTTGTTACTATCACCATAATGGTTTGTATTGTGGTATCAAACTTTGCTTAGCAATTAAGATCGATACACAGTTAAGATCAATCTTTAGCTCTCAACAAAATCAGCCCTAACTGGGAACAAAATTTGATGCTGTTTGAAATACAAGTCTATATAACCATGCGACGCTTTCTCAGTATTATTTTAAGGAAGTAATTTTACCATAATATTTGTAAATTATACAAGCGGTAAATACTGAATTGATTCGTGCAGTAAATTCATTGCCCCCAAAATGGAAGCCAGTTTTGTTTGGGCATATCCTTGTGAGACATTCCATATTAAACAGTTGCTTGCAGTGTGGTCGTTGTTGACAAACAATGGCGTTTTTTTAAAATCCAAAACATAAGCACGCAAGTTCAGACGCAATGCTTGACATTCATTTGGATCTTGGGGGTTGTACAAAGCCAAAGTATAGAAATTCGATACAGGCCTATTCTGTGTATACATGATACAGGTGAGTCACAAAATTCGCTCCCGAAAATATCAATTTTTCGCATTTAGGTTGTCAATAATGCATTATGCCTGCCTTGTTTCTATTGGGATGTGGCTTGTCTCCGGTCATCAGAATGGAAAATAATACTCCAAAAAGGAGTGGAACTACATAAAGAGTTAAGGCCTACTACTGTACGCGCGTCTTCGAGGCTGAAAACTTGCCCATTGAGCAGTTCAATTACGGGGTCGTTCGACGGCCACCGACCGATGAATCAGATCACCGGTAAGGCATCTTCACGGCTGTCAAAGACATATTACGCTAAAGTAAAGCATATACTGTAGTGGTTCGTTTTAAAGGTATAAGTCATAGATTGGTAAATACTCCATAAATTAGTGACCATAAAAACTTACTTGGTGAGAAGCACTGCAGCTGTTGATGGTATGAACTATTTTAAGAAGGGGTTCCCTTCGAGGTAATATTATGGTTTGGAAAAATTTTCACCCAGAAACATTTTAATCTGAGAAACGACTCGTGCATAAATCGTTTCTCAGACTTCTGTGGGTTGGTGTCCATTCGCGTTGGTACCCTCTGTCACATCGCTAAATGTGGATGGATGCGACGTTCTTATGAAAATTATCTTTTGCTGTTTTCTCAGCAAGCAGACACTGTGCTCAGCTGAAACTTTCACATGTGACTTTCATGGTATCTATTTTTCCAAACTTTGCGTATAAATCAGCATTACGTTGACAAAAACAAGTCTATGACCACACCTTTAAAATGATTGCGGTAATGAAACCGAGGGGATCCTCATTGAAGCGACTAACACTGTGACCCGTGGGGGTCTGAAGATACCTGCGTAGAGAAGATGATGAAGTGTCAGTTTTAGGTGTTGGAGAGAAACCTCAAATAATGGAAAACCCACGCAGTCGGGTGTGGGGACTGAAAAACCCAATCCTCATGCGAGGCTCCGTCTGAGGAGGGATTCGAACCGGGGTCCACCAGAGGTGAAAGGCAGGGCAGGATACCACACTAAACCAACCTGATATTATTTGTCTGATTATATAGGAAAAATAAAGAAACCAGTTAAAGTTCACTTGGTATAAAGTTGATCATATCCTGGTACTAATCTCGAGTCCAGATCTTTAGAACAAAAATGGTCGAGTCCGGTCTTATACCTCTCTTGCTGCCACACAAAACCTGCAACTATGTGTTGCTCTAGACAGTGAGGTGAACTTGCCAAAGGTGCCCAAAGTAAAAGATGGTAAACATGAAATGCATTTCTGAAAGACATTTACTTAAGAGTAAAGAATCTAATATAAAAACTAAACGGCGTGCGGAACACTGATAGGCTTCAGTCTGCTCATGAGTTGAGTCTGATTCGTTTGGTTCCGGATTAGCGTCTCTACATGGCTATATCTATATCCAATACTATCAAACGGATTCAACATGGCTGACAAAATAAGCCAATTAAGGCCATACAATGAAGCCATGGCATTGATGAAACCCTTAACACAAGATATAAGTGAGCTTGAAGTCAAAGAGCAGGGCGTATTCAGCAAACAGTACGTTGACAGAAAGTATGCCTTTATTAGGCTACCGAATTGAAGCTGCCTGTCCCATCTGCGAACGGCCAATTAGTGGACAGGACTTCCCGGCGAAATTGAATCTTACCGCCCTAACGTTGATTTCCACGTTCAAGGTCGGTACAGTCAAACCCCGTGATATATTTTCATTCAACACTCTCTCCCTCCCTCTTTCTGTGTTTGGAATGACTCAACCCATCTAATAATTATACACTTACGGCCATATCAAAAAATTATACCATCTGGAGCTATTTACTGTGAAATTAACCATAACTTAAAGGGGGTACACCGCTATGGTGGTCGGGGATGTGAGAGGTAACGGGGAGCCCGTAATTTTCTCAAGGTGTGTGGGTTGGACTAGAGGAAGGTGAAGGCAGGGAAAAAGGAAGGAGTTTAGGAATATAGATGTCAAGGCGTGGAACGTAGACCAGACCTATTTCCAATAAATGGTTGCGTCTGGAGGTGTTTTAATTATCTTGTTTTTTAACATCCATGAAAAAAATACGCAATTAGGCCTCCTTTGAGGTAGTTATTTATGGTGATCGATTATGATCCTGTTCGTAAGTGTGAGGTAATTATATAAGCCACGCCCTCTTCGCACAAACTGGCTCCAGTCCACAGAGTACTCCAACGATTACCAGAGACCCAACGCCAAAGGATTTGCATCTATAGCTAGTTTTTACGGATTTATGTATAAGAAAAGTTTAATATTTGGCCTTGGCTTTTTCATGCGTTCTCCAAAGCCCAAAGGTCTACTCAGAATGATAAGTTTCTGTCATAAGAAATGCCTTGGAACGGCGAAAAGGGGGCATTTTGTTGCAAATCTACACAGTGGCAGCTTTGAAGCCAAGAGTGGCGAAAACGTTGGGCATGTATAAGCAGATACGCATGCGTGTTGCGTCAGTAAAAATTACTGCCAGTAATAATTTTCTTCTTCTAGCAAAAAAAGAAGAAGGGGAATATAGATTTATACGTGTGATATGGCATTTTGGTTGGTAACCTTATTCTGGTAAGCTGAACCTTTTTGTGTTTAGCTGCTTTTTGTGTTTTAAGCAGCTCTATCACCGGTACATTGGATTTCCGATTCTGACGAGATCAGACAAACTGCTTACTCTAGAACTATAAACGAAGCTTAGTGTATACACGGTCTGGGACACGATGGTCCGAGGTAATACGGAAAATGCGATAAGCACGTAAACTGCATGAGAAGACATTGTATTTATGGATGATTTTCTATATAAATGGGCTGTCTGTATTATTTTATATCCTGATTGGGAGAACAAAGTCAGTCTGGGTAAGTCCTCAATTGGGCAGCTTTAAATTAAAACGACTGTTTGAGCGGTGGGAAAATGCATGCCCTGTCCAAAGTAAACTTTTAGAACATCCCTGGGTGTCTACCTCAATCAAATTGATCACGGCATTTTACTTAACCTGGCTAATAAAAGAGTGGCACACATTAAGCTATTTCCCTTTGGATTGCCTAAAAAAAATATAAATTTCAGCATGGTTGGGGGATGTTTGAAGACTTCGGATTGTTTTAGTTTTTTACTGTCGTGGAGGGTGCCATCAGTCCCTAACACTAACAATGACTGAAAAGGGAAGTTTGCTTTAAGTCGTACTTACAAACAGGTTGGATTCAGTACCAAGGGTTTGCAAATTACTTTTGTGGCTGGTGTCGATGCTGAAACTGCCCTAAACACTAACAAGAAAAGTCTTTCGAATATTTACATTCCGACTGTAACGGTGACGCCAAAAGCCCCTTCGTTTCAATGAGTGCATGGTGGATTGGAAACTATTGAGGGCGCTTCAGTCGGTACAGTTACTTCAATGTCTCTTGTCTCCATTTAGACGCATGATCATTTATACACGTCACTAAAGTCCTTTATCTGAGTGTAGCGGTTCTAATTGGCTGAGACATATCAAAATATCTAAGGGTATGAAGTAAAACGCCTCCAGGTGTTACCGAGTTCTCAACCGTGGATGCGACAAAATGGATAATGACATCTCTCTGTGTCATGTACCCTGACTTATACGTCACTTATTACTTGGCACTGAGTGTAATAAAGAGAAGAACCAATCGCTAAAATTGTTTTGCCATACGTCACTCATTTTCGGAGCCCCTGTGGTTTGGATATGACCTAGAAGCATAACAACGTACCTAAGATTGAAATTCCAAAATTAGAAAATGACGTATTTTTCAAGGTGTTAAACATGACTGTTAAATCCGTGTGCCTGTATGCAATGTTTACATATTGGGTATGTGGATAGTAGAGAATCTATATATGTATCTTGTTATTGGTCTTATAATTCGTAGCACAGTATACATATACAAAACGCAAATATATCCAGGTACCGGGAGAGTGGATATCAAAGAATCTATAAATATTTATGGTATTTTATGACAATAAAAAACAACAACAACAACAAAACCCGGAAATGTAACTGGTAAAATTTTGCTTTCAGTCTTGTACACTAAACCATGGAGGTAGCAGACCGCCACGACTTACTATAGGCCTACCATACCCGGTATGCGGAAGAGGGTGTGCCCCCGCCCCCATGTTCTCATACGTTAACTCATAGGCCTAATTTTCCTCTTGTAAAGAAGTACCCCCTAAAATCCTGTAAAGAATTCTTGAGATTCCCATAACACAATGAATATATAATAGGAGGGGGTACACCATGCCGCATATCGAGCACCAAATGTGACTTACAAGTCAAGACGTGTGGTGTCAGCTGGTTCGCTTTATCAGCTAGGTGTTCCCGCAGTTGGTAAGACGCACACAGAAACCAAACCATTTCTCCATCGGTGAAATATATCACTTACAAGAACAGTTTAACTACAGACAAAAGTATTTTAGCCAACATAGATCCTAAGAAAGCGGGCCCTTGCAATAAGTTGTATGAGCCGCAACATTGGAATCGAATGACTGGACATGATAAGCTGTCACCATCACATCAGTCAGCAGACAACACAGAAGATCCCTCGATCAACACAACTTTGATAGACGGATTAATACGTTTTACAACCCATTTCCTCTCTTATGATTTGTCTAATTCGTTTTGCACTTTTTCGGAGAGATGTGTCTCTAAGCGTACCCTTAGTTTGCCCGCTTTTTTTGCTCCACGGCGGGAAATTGATGATGTAAACTTGCACCTGGGTCGGCTGCCAATCTTCATTAAAACATTGTCTCTTGATCCCTAGGGTAAATCTCGGCCGAGTTCAGCTTCGAGAAAGGTCATCTGGGGGAAAAAAGAAGCTTGGCTGTCATAGCCAAGGATTCGTCATTTACATCAATCTTCAAACTTTCACACCTTTTTGGCAGGCACATGCCGACTAAAACGTGACTTTCTATCTGAGATAGCGCTCTACTTTATCAACCGACCATAATATCGTCAATTGCGATAACCTAACTCGATTATGTTTTAGGTTTTGGTCGGGTTATGTAAATTATTTGAACCCAATTTTGTTTCTAAATGTAAACGACTGAAATGTGATCTGAAAAAACCCTCAATTATAGTGGAAAAGTTAATCACAGTAAAGCAAATGTTCAAGTTGTTTGAAACTATGACTTTCAATTGTGCATGACCCATTCACTTTATTTCTGAACCGGTTCTGTAGACGTTTTCAAAAATAAAGTCGTGCACGGATCCCACGCTGACCCCTGGGTGAGTGAGGTGCAAGTTTCCCTTAAGTATATAAAGCCGCCGTATAGCCGGAAGTTGTTCCTATCCTCTCACTTTGCACTATTGGGGTTTAGGGGGGTGTTGGGAGGAGAGGGGGCGGGGGACAGGGGAATGACTGATCGGGCAGATCTTGGCAATAATGTGAAGGCAACATCACCGAATGTTGCCTGTATAGATTGCAATCCCGCTATTTGCATTCCACAAATCCATTTAGAGACCGGGTGTGCGATAACAATATCAGGTCTTATGCGTTCGTATTTAGTGACCAACTAAAAACATTTTAAAGACAGGTTTATGAAGTTTTGTAGTTAACAGACCACTTTATGTAGCACCTTTTATAGCCCGAACATCTGACGTCACACTTCGAGGCTCGTGAATAACGCCAGATACCTGCCAGACCGGATGTTGGCAGATGTACCTTTGACCCAGCATTCATTTCACACGGAGACTCACAGTCATTTCATACGTACATGTTCACATTACACAGTAAATAAAACAACACTACATGACGCTATTTGCATGCAGCAGACGATCGGAAGTGCAAGCTGACAAACTACATCAGCTCGTAACCTCGACCAATTATAACACAGAATATGCAAAGCTTACGTCACAGCACGTTTATCCAATGAAATCGTTATATCCAATGAAATCATTGGGTCTGTAAACCAGTGCCTGTCTTTACCCTTGCGGATAAAGACAGGGGACCAGTCTACACCTTGTAAGGGTTTACATTGTACTACGGCGCGCTCAGCAGCCAGAAACACCGGGGCGAGCCCCTTCTCTTAGTGATAAGTAACTGGGTTCTTTTACATGCTTTACACGGAACCTGCAGCTTTGCGTTCTATCCGAAGGACAAAGCAATAATGGTAAAGTGTCTTGCTTAAGGACACAGGTGTCATGACCAGGACTCAAACCCACACTCTGCTGATCAGAAACACCAGAGCTTGAGTCTGATGCTCTTGACCGCTCGGCGACGACACGCCACGTGGCGAGCGTCTTTGGACGATCTCAACACTAGGGTCTAGGTCTCAAAAACAATACCTTAGAGAAACAAATCTTTGCATTTCCTGTCGTCTGTTTTTTGCCAATTTAAACAAACAAAATTTGAAAAATAAATTTGTAGGCTTTGGACTAATGCGATTATTTTAACAGGAATGTGATTTTACGTTAGTAAAGCTTGTACATAACATCTTATATCAAACAATCACTCGAAGCCCAAATCTATGGGGGAAACCATGGTTTCAAATCAGAATTAAACTAAAAATGTGTACAACAAAATAATTAACACCATCACAGTCAAATTAATTTTGTTTTACTTATTAGTTCTGATTTTGAAGCCAAGGGCTCTCAGAAAAGTGAACTTAATCACTATACTGGCCAAAGAACCCAATGGAGAGAAGACAAGAAAGGAAGATTCACTTTTAGATGTGGTAGGAAAACCCCAGAGAAATATCCCAGGAAACCCACACGCAACCAGGCAGTGACTGAAAACCCAATCCACGTAGTGCCCCCGATGAGATTTGAACCGGGGTCACCAGAGGTTGAAGGCAAGGCGAGATACCACTACGCCAATCTGGCTGCCTTAATTATTGCGTCTCATCTTCAAATATGATATTCTGCACAGATGCCAAGTGAAATAGTCTCTACTCCTCGTCATTAGGCAAGCTGCATCACCGGTGTAACCTTGACCGCAAGATACCCTTACAATACGCCGATACGTGCCGCACCATCGCTGTATCTGGCTGCCCTCCACGACCCACGGGTAGCGACAGCGGGCGGGGAAATTCGTCAAAGAAGATACGGGCTGTTATCTTCATGAGGTACCGGTGGAAATTGCCTGCCAACCCCACCACTGGCTGCTGGAGTATGTGACTCAATATGTCATTGGTTCAGAGCCGAGCATGCATCGGTCAAACAGCAGATCTTAAGATTTAATCTCTATACTTAAAACAACGCCCAGGGGCGTTCGGTGATTGCATAGATTGTTTTTGAGACTTGAAATTTGCATCTTCTATTACAATTTCCACATAAATTCAAGTGTTATAAAAAAATAGCCGCTGAAATTGACTGATTCTGTTACACCGGTATGACTGTTTGTGTTTGTAATATGTTGTCATTTAGCCTTGAGAAAGACTCTGCCATAGCCGAAACGTCAGACCATTAACCTTAAAAAATAAAAATAAACTTACAACCGACAAAACTTACCAGTCAGACAGGTGTAAAAGAGACATCGACAAAAAGAGTGACCTTGGTCATTCCGGGGCCTTTCTGGCAGGCAAGATGCTACACTGGTCATATGGGAAATGTTTACACTTTGTGTCACAATTTCCACATTATACATTCAAGAGTTATAAAAATTAAAGCTGAACAAGTTTTGAGATGTGCCCCTTTCTTCATCAGACAGTGCAGTCTCCACTAAATTGACATTGTCTTCCACTAAGCTGTGTACGAATCGTACCTGCAGGACGTCCACAGGCTCTGTGGCTCTTCTATAACCACGTGATGTCACAGGTCACATGGTCTATTCCGGTCCTCCATTACAAATTACACCGATGAACAAAATGAGCAGAGCCAACATTTTGCCTGCTAACGAATTTCCATAGAAAAAGCTTCGACGAGAATGTTTTTGAGCACACAACAGCAGTAGGAACCATCCCAAAAAAGGGGGTAAAGCTTATTTTCTTTGCGACATTAACAGCTTTAATGCAAACCTATTCACCTAAATCTGGTAAAGCCACGGTTCAAATCCCACCTCGGACCGGAGCCTAGCAAGTGGACTG
Organism: Pisaster ochraceus; assembly: GCA_010994315.2. Classification (NCBI taxonomy): domain Eukaryota; kingdom Metazoa; phylum Echinodermata; class Asteroidea; order Forcipulatida; family Asteriidae; genus Pisaster; species Pisaster ochraceus. The sequence goes on from CM021531.1 coordinate 18,098,356, forward strand.
GGTTTTCAACCCTTATGATTGCGTGGGTTGTCCCCATTTGAAGTTTTTCTCCCACATCTAAATCTGAACATTATTGGCGCTATTATTGTGCTGTTAGATGTGTATTATCAACAAACACGCAATGTTTTACATAGAACAGAACGGTAAGTTGTCTATTTGCATCCATGGTGCCATGCCGTTGACAAGTTGTCTGTTCATTTATGCTTGTAGATAATGTTTAAAAGTCATCCTTTCATGCTTATGATTGAGGAGTCATTTGGCATTAACCTATTTTTGACGGGACCGAGAGGGTAGCAGGTGAGACTAGGACCGGGCAAACCTATAGTCACCTCAAAGCCTCTTTAACCATCTCAACTTCCTCCCTTTTCACAGCTGTTCTTGTATTTGGGGGATTCAGTCAACACTAAAAGACACTCTGCAACGAAATTACTGTTAGTTCTCTGTCACCAGCCTCATCTTCAAAAATAAACCTTGGCGGAAACCGTCTATTATTTTGCCATGATTTTTTTTCTGTCCAGCACAATTGTCAGTTCATCGCTCTTGTGGCAAACGAACTGGGGGCCAGTTCATTGAACCTTCGTTTACCGAGTTTGAACAACGATGACTGCATGATGACGTCATCGCTACCTGAAAACGTGCGTTTCCTGAATTAGGTGTGTTTGTTTGTCTCCTTCTTCTTTGAAGTCCGAGTTGAAATGATGAGACTGATGCATTTGGCTGGCACTTTGGACTAATGAAGCAACCATAGCGAGATTGCAAACGTAACTTTATATTGGTTGAGTAAACAATTTATAGACAGGAAAAAAAACAAAAGAGCATGATTCATCAAATTGTGCCCAAAAGTAGTGAAATTTAATCCATGCTTCAAACTATAAGAACAGCTCACCTAACTCGACCATGGCATCGTGTCTCAAATTACTGTAAAGGGTTCAGAAAGACGGGAGCCAGCGAGACGTGAACTGCTCATAATGACGCGAGAGCGAGCAGCGATCGCAATATGACAAATTTTGGCGGGTGTCCCGGCAAAGAATGACTCACTCCTAAATTATCGTCTGCTCGGTGAAAATGGCGACTTTGGTCCAAAATGTTCACGGGGCTGTGATTGGCTATCGCCGTTATTAGGCTACAATTACGCCAGCGCGTGAGTATACTCCTGTATGCAAATAGGATTTCGGGACCGCGTGGAGCGTTTCCCGCCTTTTTCTCTCTCTCTCTCTATCTATTTCGCTTGGGGCATTATTTTGCAAGTTGGAGAAGCAGAGAGAAAAATGTTGTCTTACCTGCGGGCGAAGGATTGGCTGTTTTATCAGTTGATGTACTTTCGTGTAGCTGAACGATTTACCGGTGGTGATTGGGGAGACTAATGCACTTACGAATATACGTTTATGGCTTCGAAAGTAATGAGAAATCACGGCGGTATGGGATGTCATAAATGGATTTAGACTTAAAGGATTATCTTTTTCACGTACATGCTTGAATCGGTAACTTTATGCTTGAGCGTTTGACATCCAATGTGAAAAATAGGGATCGGTCTTATATAGTTTTAGTACATTTTTCAAAATGATAAAACTTCATGTCATTTAAGAATCGTCCACAATTGTCGAATGATTGAGACCAACTGAATGACAAAGAAACATAAGACAAATGTCTTTCATTTTCATGGCTCTGACAAGTCCCCTGAGTTTTTTCAAGACTTGTTTGCTTATCTTTATACAGATCATGTTAATTCCTTAATTTCCGCCACGACAATTAACGCGCGAAGACGAGTGAGTCACTTTTCACTAGTCCTTAGGCTGTCGTCTGCTCAGATCATCACTCTAAGGTTGTGGCAGCAAACGGGAAAACAAGGAGAGCCCGACGCGAGAAACTGATCGACACAAGCAATACAAGGAATCGGTGAAAAAACAAACTTTTCCTTGTTGCAAAGTCGGTTTGTCATCTCGGCTTGGGGTCTGAGACTCTGTCACCCTCGTCCCCTGGGAGATGACTGGGATAACATTTTGGCAAATGCACTTTTTGCCCGCAAGGTTCTCGCCTTCAGTTTTGATCTTCTATTCTCCTCTGTGAATGGGTGATCTGCGCCAGCCGCGGGTCACGTAGCCAATCAGTGTTGTCGTTAATCCGATCCATCAATTCGACCAATGGCGAGGCAAGACGTGCATGACAACACAAAGCATCGTACGCTCCAAATTATTAATACATCACAGTATAATATGATGGATGGAGTGAAAGTGCATGTTTTATGACTCATACACGGCACACACAAAAACGTTTGGGCCATTCTGATTTGGATTATTTGTCAAACAAAATAAGGATCAGAAATGTAGACGAGGAAATTAAATGGCACCGCGGGTTTAAATTTCCCCATGTTCCCGGGGAACCCAGCAAATAGAATTAACTCGAGGTGGAAAATAACATGCATTGAGGTAAAAGCGAATGGATCGGATGATTTATTTATACATCTCTCTGTTAATGAAGACCCAAAGTTTTCCTGAAGTGTCTTTAAGCTCTGCAGGCCACTTGAGCCTAAAGAAAACCCCAAGCCAGGAGTTGAAGATTAGATGGGGAGGTAATCCCACACGAAATCAGGTGAGGGACTGAAAGCCCAGTCTAATGTAATAAAAAAAGGAACACCAGATGCAGTTTTAAATGCCATCAGTTTCTGCGCAAATCCGAAAACTTCTCAAGTTTGTAACTCTTTATTTTACTAAGCACTGCTTTAGCACTTTCCACGTCAGTGGAAAATTGTAGCAACCACACAAACTATGTCGAGTTCCAACCTAAGCAGAATTTTGCATGTCAAGAAATACTCTTTTTGTTCACTCTTTTTGTAGACGTTCTCGTCATGGAACACTTCTCTTGAAGTAGGTTGACGTTCCCTCAAAGATAGGGTCATCGTTTGGTAAATACTCCAAAAACTAATGACCATAAACACTTACTTGGTAAAGAAGCTTTGCAGCTGTTGATAATTAAACTACTTTGAGAAAAGATTCTCTTTGAAGAATTATGGTTTGGATAATTTTTCACCCCAAAACATTTGAATCTGAGAAATGATTCATGCATGAATCGTTTGTCAGATTTCTGAGGGCTGGTGTCTGTTTGCGAATGCTGCGGTCAGAGATGCTGTTGGTACCCGCTGTCACCTTACTACATGTTGATGGATTAGACGTTCTTTAAAAAAAATACCATGACAGTTTTTTGCTTTTTTTCCCAACAAGTAGACACTTAATTCAGCTGAAACTTTCACAGGTGACTTTTATTGTATCTTTCTTTATAATTGTGCATATAAATCAGCATTATGTTGACAAAAACAAATCTATGACCACACCTTTAAGAATCGAAGCTGTTTTTAGAATACTTTGTTCTGACTGTCCTCGGGTGCGTGCAGGTGCAAAAACGTAGCCATAGGAAAGGTAGAAGGTCCGTCGCAAACACCTTGTCTCCCTATAATAGCTAAAATGACGCACCTTATGGTGACAGTCGTCGCACTTTTCCCACCCCAAGCAACCCTAGATTTAGTCAGATTATTCTTGCTTTCTTTCTTTCTTTGTACGGTTTGTTGGTGTGTCTATTAAGTTATCTACCTCTTCCATCCAATCGTTAACATCATGGCCGTTTTCGAAAACCACGGCTCGGGCTTGGGCTTGAGCCCTGGAAGCGTCAGTCATATAGAAAACGTGTGCTGTCCTTATTGGGCTTCAAACAGGCGGGCTGACCCCAACCCGAAGCCCAAGCTCGAGCCGTGGTTTCCAAAACGACCATATAAAAGATGAACCCAAGATGGACGAACTCGAGATTTTATAGTAGGTCAGAATTTACCCAGATTCCAAGTCCCTGATGGGGTCCCGCTCGACTGGTGAGTCATTTTGACCCTGAAATTGTGTCAATTTGACCCGTAACTCGTTTTGGTTGAAATCTGGACTTTTGACGCGGATTCCGGGTTACTTTGACATCGACTCCAGGTCAAACTGACCAAGAAATGAACCCGGATTATGGATAATTTCTGAACCGGGAGCAATGGGTACAATTAGGCTTGTTGCAGTAGGCTCGTGAACAATTAGGCTTGGTTGCCCCTTTCAGACAAAGTGTTTATGTAAAATAAAATATTTTTCTCAAAATGCTCAAAATAAAAAAGAACATTCAGAATATATAGACGCCAACTATTGCTGAAACTGATTTCATATTTTGATGCAACACATACATTTCTTTTGGCAGCTCTCTGATATAGAGAGGCGAGACTTTTCCATTATTAATCTAGCTTTTCATCCCCACGTTTCTCCTCAATGTGTCAATCTGTTTCATTCTCGTCTCGATCCTCCACGACCACTACCACCACCACCAACAAAACATAGAACAAGTCTTCGATGATTCATCACCAAGGCGAGCGTAACAAAAGAGAACCGTCCGTCCGTGTTTGCGCAGCGATTTCCCCTCGCAGACGATAGTGCGAAGGAGGGTCCGCGTAATGGACACTCGTCAAACACTCCAGCCAGCTGCGCTCCGTCGAATCGTATTGACTCTTCTGATTGAGCAGCCCTCGTGCTGAAAAATGTTATTCGAGCAAATTCTATTTTCTATGGTATATTGTTTGGGCTATTATATAGCTGGGTGGTGCAACAGCGATTGGAAACTCCCGAGTCTGAAGGATCGATAGTAAGCAATCCACTCGATGGGCGATTTTTTTTTTGAGCAGTTCGAGGTGTTTTGTTAGTTGGTTGTGGAGATGGATTTTTCCATATCAACGCCATCGTGAGTGCTGAGTCATTGTTCATTCACCTGTGCCAAGATCGTCATCTTCACCAAAACCCATCTCTTGATAAAAATCATATATTCTCAGCCATTATCGAAATGATGAAATATTGTTGTTATTTCACAAGCATACACAAATCGTAGTTTACGTTACGGTCGAGTCATCGATTGGTTTTTGTCAACGTAATGCAAATGATCCAAAAAGATACAATAAAAGTCACCTGTGAAAGTTGAGCCTTCGAGAAAGATTCTGCTATGAATAGAGCCAAAACGTCAGGCTATTATTATCTATTGTTTGCATTTATATCACAGGTCCTTCTGGCTGTTAAGCGGTTTGCAACAGCTAAATTTTCGGTGAAAGTTTCAGCTGACTACAATACCATACTTGTTGAGAAAAGAAGCACAAAAAACTGTCCCATGGTTTTCATCAAGAACGTCGAGTCCGTCCACAATTAGCAAGTTGACAGTGGGTACCAACTGCATCTCCCGCCGCAGCATTCACAAACGGACACCAAGGAAATTTGAATCTCGAAAACTAGCCTTTCAAATTGTTCGACAATTTGTTATTGATTTCAATTAATGGGGGCACTTCAGACCAAATAGGCCTAGCTTTTGGTGGTAGTTTGGGGTTTTTCCCGAAAGGTTTCTCAAATGTACAATGACACGTCAACAAACGCCCTCAACTTTAGCTGCTATTTTCGAGAGTAACACAAATCCATTTTTTTTAAGGCTAAGTTTTCCTCTTCAAGACAGAAAGAACTCATCCGCACTGTCTTAATGTTTCTGCTCTTATTCCTTTACAAAAATTGACCTGTCCTGTCTCGGCGAACTCAAGACTCCCCTTGGAACTTGGTCCACACACAATCCCAGTCACAGCGTCGCCTCTTTAGTTGACTATGGGGAACTTGGGTGTGAAAATCAACATCTTGGCAATTGAGTTGCAAAATAATTTAACAAGTGGGAGCAGACTGTTTGATATATATATTTTTGTTACAGTTCAGATGCTTCTGAGGAGTATAGTTTAAGACATTTGAGTTTGGGTGAGACGTCTCGGACCGTAGATACAATCACGGCATCTTGAAGGGGCAGATGTGGTCAAAAATACCGTGTGAGAGTTACTGGAGTTGCGTGCAGCACCATGAACGGTAAAATACAAAGACATCAACTGTAGTTTTATATGACTATACTTTATTCGACTCGATCCGGTTGCCTCAAATTGATTTGACTAATCTGTATAAAGTAACAAAAATAACTCAAACGTCCCTAAAAGGTTGTTATTCCATGTTGTTAAGGTCAGTCCTTGATAGACCATATCCCCAATACCAAAAATCTACCTAAAATCACTGTATACATGCAACAAAATTAAAAAAAACAGACTTAACTTCATTGAAAAATCCCTAACTTTGCTGCTGTCAGATTTGGTGCTGCGGCAATTAACCAACACATGGACAGAGGAGCAAAGGAAGGCCAAACAAAACACACATTAACAAACTATGTGAAGACTCGAACCTGACCTGTGAGTGCACAGTTAACTGCATGCTAGACAAGGAACATTTGGAAAACCATCACAAATGTCCGGTGGAAGCCGTTGGAATGAATGAATAAAACGTATTAAGGCGGATGGAGGGACTTCGGTCTGTTTGCCTCTCTCTGGACTGTAAACATTAGAACCTTTATACGGGTTGTGTGCTTTATACGGGTTGTGTACTTCATTGTGTGTGTTTAGTCGGCTCCATGTTCTGAATTAATACTCAGCTACCAAATCAACCAACGTTGACTCGCCATCTTGACCCCATCACTCTTGATTGTGAAAAATATATATACTTGTAATGTCTCAGTTTGGTCAAATTTCTAGGTTAATCTTCGTAACTAAACATTGAATCAAAAGATCACTTCGTATCAGCACAAAGCTCTCGAAGACTAGACCATAAGACAAAGCTCAAGTGCACGACATGTCGAGACAAGTTCTTCAGTCTAACAATCATTGAGCAAGGATAAAGTGTGCATGTTGTAGGTCCTTATTTCGTTTTGCTTGTCAGCGGGTGCCCACGCTGCGATCTTGACCGTCTGCCAAACCGACTGCTGGGACGCATGATTGAGCAGCGTACAGACGTCCCCTGTACCAGCATGAACAAATTACTGTCAAGATATCTCTATTTTCGACTCGTGGAAAAAAAGATAACAATTGATGATACACAGTTTTTCTCGAGTAACATCCTATAAAGTTATAATATCACTGCCCGCCTGTGAATGAGGAAACAGTTGCTGCATAGCGTCAAGAGAGGGCAGGCTCACATCCAAAGAGTGGTATGCCTGAATTGAAGGCTTCGGCTGCGGGTACCATGGGCATTTTCCAAACCTCGGCTAAGGCTCCGTCTCCGGCTCCGGCTCCAGGCTCCGTTTGACGTTGGAAACGCCGTGTAAAATGTACACTTCTACAAAGTTGATGACGGAGCCCAAGCCAGAGCCGGAGCCTATTGAGACGAGGTTTGGAAAAGGCCCCAAGTTCACAAATTCTTTAAAATGGCTGATGCCATAGCCAAAAGTCACCGAGTTCCCGCTACGTCCCGATACTGTAGGAAAATTGTACATCCCAATCGGTCTGTCCACAATCATAGGCAATTTAATTACAAGTTGTTCTTCCTCATTTCAGTTTCAGACGATATTCCTCGTTTGATTGGGAGCCAGAAGGGGAAAAACCCAAACAGATTAGAGAGTACAAAGTCATGAAAATAAAACCGCAGTACAAGGTCGATGAGTATTGAATGATCTGGTGTTATTACATTTTCAGCCAAATACATGTAGAGTGCTGCGTTTTCTCAACGCCCTGCAAAGCTCATGTATGCCTAATTTGCACAGTGAGTGGTGACACATCGATGGAGCCAATCTAAGCTTAATTAATGTGGTAATATTAACGTCTTTGTCAAGACCAGTTCCATGTGCTATTTTTTAACCACTTTCGAATCATTTCAGAGGAACTTAGATTAAGTTGCAAGATACGAGCTGTCTAAGGAAGCGACACACTATTTTTTTATTCGGGTATCACTGACTTGAACCAACACTTTCCTCCAACGACACTGCCCCCTCCAAACCATTCACTTTAATAGTTCAACATTTGTTATGTTTTAGATACCTTAAAGTATTTGCAGTTTTGTGTTTTATTTACTCTTCGTAAATCCCTTCGTACCCAACTAGCCCAACTTCCAACTCTTTTCTGTACGCCAACTTCTGATGTTTTACCCCCACCACCACACCACAATCAAATCCCCACTCCCACCTCCTCCGAATACAATAAGTCCATCTAGTCTCATCTTCCATACATAATTCCTTCCGCAGACTCTACCGTCCCACCCTCCTCCCCAGGTGGCACCATCCTCCTAATCCCCCTCCTCGTTCCCATCATCTTGGTATAACAAGGTATTGTCAACAATCCCCTTCCTCTTCCCACAATCAGTGACCGAACGGCATCCTGAAGGCAATCCACCTCGGTGACGTCACAACCGAGGTGTTGCATCCTCCCCGCGTGGGAGATACCACACACAAACACACACACGTACACCTGTACTCAGGCAAAACCGCAAAATGAGGTTCAAGAAAATAACATCCGAGTTTGGGAAGAGCAGAGGGGAAGGCATCTGCGATTCCCTTTTTGTAGATGCTAACGAAGCAATCCGTCAAGCCACATTATGAGTCATTGTAACTGCTCAATCGATGTTATTAAAAACCATAGAGCTTTCGTGCCAAGCGTGACCGCCGAATAGCCGCCGCACCGTCCACTGTCATGAGAAAAAAAAAACCGCGCCGCTCTCAAACCGATGCCGCTTTATTATAGTGTGTTTGTACGCCGACATAAATCAAACATTACCAGCGCATAAATTATTACACGGGTCCATAGTACTAGACAAAAGGTAACTGATGATTCATATCAAACAATGCCAGATATGCCCTCAATATTGTGAGAAGAAAAAAAATCCTGTAGAAAGAAATAAGAGTTTCCCACATTTAACTGGTGAACAATGTTTTCAAACAGGTTTTTTTCTTCAAAATTTAAAGTAAGTCTGAAATAAAACAGCAATAAAGGTGGGAAATTGTGAACGACGAGAGGTAATTTGGCAGCGGAAAAAGGGAATACAAGTAGGAAATGAGCGGATTATTGGGACTGAATTTACAGAGCACCGTGACACGAGGTGGGGGCGACATCCCAAACTTGGCTGCAGGGTTTCCTGTGTAACACACCCTGACAACTCCCGGGTCGGAATTGACCCGGGCTCCGGGGCCCAAGGCAGGCCCGAGCCATTGCTGGGTCATCAGGCTGACCTGGTCAGTGGTTAAAATGGGATTCCAAATCAGATTCTACGTCAGTTTGACCAATTTCTTGGTCACTTTGGCACGGACTCCGAGTCAAACGACCCGGAAATGCGTCAGACCCCCTGCGATCGGGAACCCGGGTGAATTTTAGAGTGCATTCAGTTGCGGACTAAAACAAAAGCGCGAGGTCCTTTCTTAAGAAATAGTGGGATTCGAACTGGCGTCCAAAGAGGTGAAATACAGGGACATGCACCGTCTTCTTACGGTGGATAATAATTTTGTTGATTAAGACTTTGCCCTCGAAGCGTTCCATACTAAAGACACGTCAACTCTGATACATCAAGTTAGGAAAGTTAATCCCGACTTTCCAATTGGAGTAAAAACTAGGCAGTTCCATGAGTTTGTGATATGCCCCAAAAAGGTTGAGGATCGCACACAAAGGCTTGTCATGCCCCAAACACTCTCACAACAAGTGAACTTAGCCATTTAATATTCTCATCTCAACTCACATTCATCATTGTTCATGAAACATGCACTCTGGTTAATCAGCCCAGAGTCGTCCTATTTGCGCCCTGGGCCATAACATTAGCGATTAGTGAACAGTTAGCTTCCCCCGGGGGTCTGCCGGATTGCCCTGCTGCCCGTCTGTCCGTAAGTGACGTCTCTCTATACATTGTGTGTATCGCTGTATCTCGTTGGTGAGTCACTGTGTGGTGCAGACTAATTATACCGACCGTAGGGGCAATCCCTGTATGCTGACCGATGATTGTGATCTCGCGGTTCTACGCGGGAATCCCTCTCAACATTAAAGGGGGGGGTGATTGTATACGGCTTGTTGCACTGAAGACAATGAGAGCATACTGATCGAAACGTCCAGTTGTGGTAGACCACTAGATGTTTTTAGAACCACCACAATTCATGAGCGCCAATTGGTGATAAAGTTAACCTTGGTTTTTCGAATGGCACACCGAGGATGTAGCCTACATTTCATTCAACTGTCTAGTCTAGTCTCTATACAGAATCAAATGAAAACTAATCTAACATTTAAAACAAGGACAATATGGTATTAAAACTTTGGCACTATAGTTTTTCACTGATGTCATACTGACATTCATTTAAATTGGCTGGCGATGGGATTAAAGGATTTAATTACATCGTGCAAGTATCCTGTCAATCGTTAAAGCAGTAAACGCAATGAATGTATGAATTCTCGGAAATGACGGGATTTCGAATGGAAACAATTTCACACATCATAGTTCCCACAGGTATAGTTTTACGGTAAAACAAATGTCAATGGCGCTATATGGGTGTGACGTCATACGCATTATGAATTCCGCTAATGGTCTCTAATTGTTTTAAGATCTATACACACAAGCATTATGACGTACTCTTTGGTGTTTTTTTTTCTAATCCCCTCAAAGACTGTTGACTTTCATTAATGAAATCCCTTCAGGCCCAACTTCCGCCTCCTGTGTCTTCGAAATGTTTCAGATTGCAGCCGATATTGGTTGCAACCCGCCAGGTGACAAGGAGCAATCAGCAAACGTCAATCTCGGATACATGAAACGGATCGATGAATAGATACTGTTTGGCACAACGTACAACGTATACGACTGTTTCAAGTTTAATCAAATAATAGCTGGTCGTTTTTATGAGAAGGTGCCCACTCTGGTCATATTTCCCATTTACTGTCAGACTTTGAGAAATATCTTGTCTACTTTTTGTAGTCTTGTATTTTTGTTTCTTGTCTACTTTATTGTATACCGAAAGGTACACGTGGAAGTTCTTTTCATGGCAAATAAAACAGATTAATCATTTAATTCATGCATCTGCTATAAACTAATGGTTGAATTATTTTTAGAACCAAATCCATCTTCTATTCGAGATCATGGCGAGAGTAGGAGCCGATCTGACGTAGTGAAGGGGAGTCGTCATCCACAATGAGTGATGAGACATTGCTCTCGCATGATGAATGACTATGTTCAGACAGTATGTGGCGACATTGTGTCGACTGTTACGGTGAATCATGTGCAGTACGTGGCAAGCAGGACGTGAAAGGACACTGGAGAATTCCGGACATACTCTGGACAGTTCCGTGAAAAGAGAGGAGTGGAGAGATGGGTGTTGTTCCGAACCAACATTAAAGGACAACAAGTGGAATGGTATCATCGTGACTAGTTTTTTAAGGTCCATAATGTTGCATATGAGAGTTAATAAACAGAGATTAGGGTTGAAAATCAGCTATCAAATAGAAATCCCGCTGTTGAAAATCAGTCCATCCCGTCCTTATCAACCACAAGTCCCAATTTTGACCAAAGTAAACATTTATTATTATTATATTTTCTGGTAATGAAACCAAGGATGCCTCATAAGTGAATTCAATCACTGTATAGCTCGCAAGCTTGAGGAAACCTATAAGCAAGGGTGCTCGCTATGTGAACCAGAAACACAGGGGTTAATCCCTGCTCTTCCACGAGAAGTGTTCTGGGTTCTTTTACGTGCACTACCGATCCTAGTACACGGGACATACGCCCCAATCGAAGGACAAAGCAATTGTGACAAAGTGACTTGCTCAAGGACGCAAGTGCCACGACCGGGACTCGAACCCACAACGCTGCTGATTTAGAAACACCAGAGCTTGAGTCCGGTGTTATCCGCTCGGCCACGACACGCCACAAATGAATACAAAAAGGGCCAGTTACAAAGAACAGACAAATAGTGAGATCACATCACTTTAAAGCTGTATTTGAAGGCAATTATTTATTTACGACACGCCACAAATGAATACAAAAAGGGCCAGTTACAAAGAACAGACAAGTAGTGAGATCACATCACTTTAAAGCTGTATTTGAAGGCAATTATTTATTTATAAAGAGATATGTTAAACCTACAATGATTATTTTGCGGAGCTTTATGGTGAAAAACAGCATGAATATACCGTGTTCTCGTGGCAAAAACAAAAAAGATATACGTGACTTTTCTCACCGGAAAAGTACAAGTGCGTGTCACAGACAGAGGGTATTGTGAATGGCACTGGGTGATTGAGTGAAGTTTGAGCTGACGAGGGACTGGGTGTGGCGCCACGCACAGGACGCAATAATTCACACTCTACGAGGCTTGTATACCTCTCACAAACTATGTCAACGACACGAGCCGAATCCCCGGCACTTTGAGATTTTGTAACTCAAGAATATCTTGGTGAAATAGTCGGGCGATTTTCTTGGTTTCCAATTTCATGTTTCGAAAGTGATTTCGGTGAATCACCTTAGAAGTGTGGATTGTTGCGGGCCTTGGCAGTCAGGCCCCACAAAAATCGGAGGTGTTTTTTTCTCCTAAATCGTCCCTCAGCACTTCGTTGGTTACAAACCACCTTCCAATAGTGACATTTTGTATCGAGTGACTGGTGCCCATGCATGCTGGTGCCAATGATTTCAAAGAGCTTTACGTCGGCCCTTCACAACACATTTTTTCTTAAACTAAAAACCAAAGATCAACTCTCCCCCAAACTGCACTGTAAAAGCTCCAAGGTCAGAATATTGACCCAAATCCCGGGTCCAAGGGGGGCTGGATCATTTCTGGGTCAGTGTGACCCGGAATCTGTTTCAAACTGACCCAGAAATGGGTCAAACTCCGAGTCAAAATCCCATCTTGTAACCCATTCCAGGCTCCCTGCTGTGACACAGGATCTGGTTCAATCCTGCCCGATATAAAACTTTGAGGATAAGAAAACTTTGCAAATTAACCATTTTTAGATTTCCTGTAAAGGACTTAAACATCAGCAAAATCATGGCGTCAGATTGAGCAATGTGATGAAATGTAATGTCAATGGCGCTTCCTGTACATTTCGAATGAGTTTCAAGACAAGAGTTTTGTAACCATAAGGCATTTTACACAGACGCAGCATCTCGGCGTCATCTTTGTCTACATCCAAGCAATGACTCAGCATTCTGGCTATAAATTGATCTATAGTCCCTGCCCTTGTATAGTAGACTGAACCGCAAGATCAAATCACAATTACGGAGTCACCAGTTGGTAATTAGCCTCAGGGCTAATTAGAATTGTCTTAAGAGAAAATTAAAATGGGTGTGTGTCATTAGGTCTTGGGATCCTTTCTTGTGGAAACTTTCAATGATTTAGGGCGCCAAGTTTAAACAAAGAAATGATGCAACTGTGCCCCAAACAAGGCTAAATGCCACTCTTGGTAAGGGACTACAAGAAGAAAATATTTAAGATAAAAATAACTCAAGGGTGCTGAAGGTAGGAATTGATATTCCTCTTTAAAACAGTCTAGATTGTAGGATGGAAGGAAACATGTACCATGCAAGGAGTTCCAAAGAAATGCGATGCGTGGAGTAAAACGGTTGCAATGGCTTCTTGTTCGACATCACAGCAAAAATAAACGACAGTGTATGGGTGAGCGGAAACAGAAAGCCTGGATTTAAACTCAAACACCCCGATAGAAGCAACAGTTGGACACACTGGTGGCACATTTACCATGAACTTATCTGTAGAAAAGACAGAGGCTGGCTACAGAGCTACGGTGGGAAAGAAATTGTAACGTTGTTTCTAACCCTTCACCAACAAAATTAACAATAAGCTTCTGCACTCCGTATGATTGTTTTACGTTGTCCCTATCCACTGTAAATCTTGCTTCATCCACATTAATGTGGGGTATTTTGTTCAACTGGGGGAAAGGTCTGCGGCATGAACATTTTGTTTCAGTAGGATGCAGAGGAAGCGAAAACCATTGACAGCCCCGGGTACGCCACTGGCTGTATCGGCTGCAAGAATTGCAATTTACAGCCAAGTTTTGTTCATGTTAACCGAATCCCTATCCTAACACAGATTCGTCATCTTTTGAGATACATTTATGCCAATGAAGTTGATTGAAGATACAATGATCTAATATGGCTGAACAAGACTTCCCTCTACGTCGTCACAAGGGTTAACTTAGCTTTGAATTTAACATGTGCTACAAGCCTGACAACAGAGTCATCTCTAAACGTTGGCTGAATTTAGACTTAATCAAAATGTGATTGCGAATAACTTGTGACATGAGTAGTCCCACTACAAGTTGATGGAGACATACGAACGAATGAATGTTTGGCGTTAACTTCGTCAAATCATGTTAGGTTTTTTTTCTTCTAAACTAAACTCAGGCATGCCGAATGTGCCACAAGGATCTCTTGTGTGTTCCTAAACTCTCGTTTTGCGTGACTGTGCGTGAAGCCAGTTTGCTCGGGAATTATTGTGAGTAGTTGCTCCGTGTGTATATCATTGACACAGGCGTGAATCCACGTGGCTTAGTGTCATCCGAATGACACATTTTGATAAGAAGTTGATCTTGATATAGTGGGGCATTCAACTTAATTTGCTTGTACTGTTTTACAGCACGAGATGGATGTAGAGTTGGCATGAACACATGATACAGGGCACCAACTGTGGTGAAAAATGCCTCGTGGTATTACGAAGTAGCGTTTAAAGACCACAGTTGATCCTACCATCTACCTCCATGATCCAACCATTAATACAATTGACCGTGCTCAAACAGCGATTGCGATTACCGGGCTGAGAGGGTAAATCCACTGGTACACCACTGCGGTAGAACGTAGGCACTTTAAGGAGTCGTATGGCCACTCCCATTCGAAAGGGATTTGTGCAATAACCACGTTACTCTCCTGTTAATACTCTAATAATGAAACAGACAATACTCATCAAGTGATCTCCCTAACTGAATGTGTAGAAGGTTTAGCCCTGTCAGGCAAACTGTTGTAGGTAGGCCAACTGGGTGCCATGTTGCCACTCCCGTACACATTTTTTAAAAAGGAGCTACAACGAGTGAAAAGAAGAATATTTACATGTAATAGGACCATTTTCCTATCAATATTGTCATGTCATATCTATATTGGATTGGCAATAATTATGTCACAAAGTGGCTGAAATTTTACGGAATGGCAAAGTTTATACATCGCATTAGATTGGTGATCAGTAGGGCGGGCCCACCACGCACAGCCTTTCCAAAGAGCCAGAGCCGTGCAAAGAGCTAGATTAGTGCGCCCTCTACCGTTAGGCAAAAGTTTAGGCAATAAGTTTACCGAAGCTATGTCCGTGTCCGGATATGTGGCTTCAATAGTGACTACACGCCGAAAAGTTACCGTATTATTCTTCAACGTTGTTGTTGCAGTCAACTGCCATAGCCGTTGCCGAAGTTGGTTGATTCTAACGCGGCCTAATACAGCCTTCATTTGCTTAGGCTTGGCAGCCAACATAAAAAGCTTTGACACTCTTTGATGATAAATTTGACACATTTATTATTTTGTAGTTGCTAGTTTTTTTTTTAATGTTCCAATATGTTAATTAAAATGTAGGCTTGCTATATACGATCCTTAAAAAAACACCACTTCGCACTGATTTTTATTGATTAGTTCTATCCATTGTGTGTGTATATTTCACCTATGTCAACATTTCCGATAATGTAGTTGATTTTCAGCCCGACCTGTGTGTACAGTTAATAACAGGTTGGCACTAAAATGGTCCCAAGTATAAATAAGCCACACGAATTCAATCCAAATAAATTGTGTAATGAATTCTGGAGAAGGCTGGAGGCTTTGAGTAAAATGCAACTCCACACTGAATTTAATGATTGATAGAGGCCCATCTATTATCAACACATTGCCTTAATCTGATGTTTGACCATCGACGTCCCTATCCCCGCTGTCAGAAAATCTTGACGGTTGATCGGCGATATTCTCCCCCCAACTGTACCCGGCTTCATGCTCAGCCGCCACTCCGGTCCGTGTCAGGGCCGTGACTCACCGCCACTCTGCGGCTTTGTCACCAGGGCATTCCCTCTTCTAATTTCGGAGAGAAAGTAATCAATATTAATTATTTTAACAGTGTAATTACAGTTGGGTATTTTGAACCAATGATACGAGGCGGACGAAACTGTCACACGACGGGGCAAAGAGTGAGTAATCTGTCACCAGGTCGCTGTGCTCACCGAGGCAAACATTCATGGCCAAAATGGACACGGTGATGCCTCTTCCAGAAGGCCATTAACAAAAATAATTTGGGTTCTATTAAACGGTCTTAGTCAGAACCCTAAATAATAGAAAAACAAAATGTATGACATCATAGCTAGCAAACAATTTTGTAGATGAAAGAATATAAATCTCAAAAGAACATTAGTATGAGAACCACGTTTGATGGGGGTGTGTCAAACGATCTTGCGAGCCATTTGTGAATAAATGGACAGAAGTAAAATAATTTATTTTTTTAATCTACGAGTAAAATAATAGGGATTCCTTTTGTTGTATTTTGTGTTTTAGGAGGGAAGACGAATGTTATTACTGCTTTGTTGAGCTGTGTTCAGTATAAGATCAACGGTTGCCTTTGTAAAGGCCGTCATGCCCACCCTCTCCTCAGCTGAGCGTGGCTTAGTACAACAATCTTACCGGCAGAAGTTCGTAAAGCAGGACAATGGCGATAAGTTTGAGCAATAATACAAACTTATAAGATATGTTGTTGGATTTACTCGCAAGATATGCTTTTCCATCCTAAAGCTGGATTTTAAAACGAACCCCCCCCCCAACAAAAAACAATACAATGTCCGACTCAGTTTTCTTGAAAATCAATTTTGCTCATTGTTTGCGACCGTCTGTCGAGAGCACATTTTTGAATGCCCTCATGCAGGGCACATGGGTCGAGCAGTCTTTGCATTAGGATTGTTTGGACATGTGAATGACTGAAAGGAAATTTGAGAAACGGGAGGCAAAATGTATAGGGGGCAAATCTTATATAATATGCTTCATCTCAAAGTCTTTACATTTCTGTGTGTCGCAGAGAATCGTTTTTGTAAAACATATTACATCGAAGAAAAAAAAAATCAAAAAATATTGTTGTATAAAGCTCGCTGTGGTGCTCAAAATCGTTAATAATTAACCACTCGTCGTTGACCTTACATAAAGTGCCAAATTGCATCCAATAGGCCGATTGTGTCATACGTTTTGTAATATTTTATTTAATAAAAGTCAGAGACCGCGAGAAAAAAAAATCGATTGGAACTATTTCATGCTGTATTGTTTGCGGATGAAAAGACTTCTGCAGAAGGAGGGAAATGCTGAAAATAAAATGATTAAAGAGTGGTAAATGATTTTTGAGGCTACTGCACTTGTTCCAACAAAAGAAGACAACACACAAATGAAAGGAGTGCTATAGGTAACAATGGCACTTGCGGAGTAATCCATGCGACCGTGAGATCAAATTAAAGTACCGGACAATGGCTCCGTCTTCCCCGGGTTGGAGACCCGCTGAATCTACACGGTCAAACTGTTTCATGACACGGCGCTCCGTCATGCGCGAAACACGCTGGAGAGGTATAACAATAGCAAGGCTGCATCAATCATATACGAGCCTCCTTAGAAATATGAGAAATATGACCAGCAAATTCTATGATTCATCCCATCCGATTTTTGCCACCTTTTCACAAATAATTACTTGTAGGCTCTTGAATCACCGCGAGGGATTACGAGATCTCGGGGCTTTGTCATTGGATGTGCACCCATGGGACTGAACTCAGCTCTCACTGTTGTGCTCTTGGGTGAAAAAAAGGCACAGAAAATGCTCTCAGATTTTGTTTCTCACGTTACTTTCTTGTCTGCGTAAGTGTTGCTGACACCACATTGTGTGGAGAACGCTTGAGAAATGAAGGGTTTGTCAGTGATGTGTACTTTCGAATAGTATTCCTTTATGCCACTACAGACCCAAATTTTGAAAGTGGATTCTTGAACTATTGCAGTATGTTTGCCACTCGCTTGCGACAATCATTCTAGTTTGAGGTCCTTTTTCCTTCCCTGAAACTAATAATTTCTGTTATGTTGTACAACTCGTTACAAGCTAATTCCGAATTATGTGTGAATTTTAAATAATGTAGCTATAGTCCCGACGCAAAATAAGTGAAGCATTTGTTTGTCTATTTCACGACACGTTGCGTGGAATATGTTTTTGAATGAAGCCATAGCTCCCGCCAAAACTATAAGGCAACTAAGGAATAATTAATGGAAAACAAAATAATATCTCTGTATTTCTGCGTCTCTCAAATCTTTTGCAAGTCCGATTTGGAATCTAAGTTTGGGGGAGATAGGTGGAATTGTAGATTGATGAAAATGGTGCCTAGGCCTACTCGTATGCTTACCAACAAGTTTTCATAAGGGTGTTTTTTTAACAACGAGATTTTTAAACATGGGCATAATATTTTAAAAAAAACAAAGAAAACTCGAGCTCTCGATAAATACAGAGCTGTGTAAAAAGTATGACATTTATAGGAGGAATTTTTAAAATAAGAATTAAAGAAACATTGAAAATTGCAATAGGCCCTCTGGTTGTAAATTGTTTATCAGATCAGAGTGAGAGAGAACAATGAAACTGATATGATATTTGGTGTGTTGTCTAGTCATTTGTCTCGCCAGTGATTGTCATGACTCCACAAAACACCGACTTGGCAGGAAAGTGTAGACATGACAAACAGAGAGTCACATTGCTCCTCTGTAAGCGAAAAAAAAAAAAATTGCCCCGGTGATGGTCCATGAGTCACCAGGGGCCATTGGCTAGAAAACGGGGCCGAACAAAAGCTGGATAATGCCTGGCCACGATGACACACGGTGCAATAAGCCTATTAGTTCTGCCATCACAATAATGCCTGCAGTCAGGGGACGTATTCATCTTGTGGAGTACCTCTGTAAAAATCAGGAGGTACGTGATTGGTAAACCATCGGTGGAAACATTGTTCGAAAATCACACTAGGTGTAATAACCATAACATTAGTAGCGCTCCGACCCCATGGATCAACTTGGCTGTTA
>CM021531.1:18145361-18157160 GCA_010994315.2 Pisaster ochraceus
ACTGAATTAATACTGAAGACCTTCCTGACCTTTGAACCCTTTGAAGGCATGACATGAAATACAATAAAGTGTACCACATTCCTACAATCACATTATATTTTTTTTCTAAAAAAGGGCTGTTACTTTTTGGTAAGTTACCTGAAACAACCCAAAAGGGTTCAAAATCAAATATGTAAATGGACATGCAGGTTTTACGTCAATATCGAACATACTTTGAGTTGATTAGAATTACACATTTTTAATTACTCTCACACTTCAATCAAAAAAATTGACAGAAAAAGCTGGTAACTTTTTTCGTTTTGACGGGAATTTTAGGGTGAATTAATGACCAAAAAACGAACAAACAACAAATGAATCAACTCATTTTTTTGTCAGTATAAGCCTGCATGTCCATGAACATTTTGAAATATGTTTTGGGGTGGTTTCAGGTACTTAAAAAAAAATATTGCAACCACTGCAAAAAACTGCTAATATGACTGATGCAAAGTCTACCCTTTTCTGTGTCGCCTGTCATGTTAAAATATACCTTTGTTTTGTAAAACAGTTATCGGCTGACACATGATATCAGTCTTGACAACTTCCAGAGTGCAGATCTCTTTGATTCTGAGAATGATCTCAATCTGCCGATACACAATGACTGCAGCTTTCTCATCAAGAACAACACACCCATTACTGAAAGTAAGTCTGCAAAGTGATTGTACAAACATTCATTTTATAGAAAGAACGTGTGAAAATCCTCTGTTAGTGTCGCCCCCGCACCAGTTCTTGGAAAATATTGAATTGACAGTAAAATTGAAGACAACAAAAACGTCCGCCATTAATCGATGTGTTGTGATGTCTGTACATTCAAAACAGGGATTTTTTTGTTATCTGGATTAGAAACCAGAATAGTGCAGGATAAGTCCTAAGACTAAAACATGGCCATAAAAAATAAAAAGCAAGTGAACAAAGACGTTAATCACGCCGAAACCAGAAAGGAAAGTTTTTTTTTTTTCACCCAAGATCAGAACTTAAGATATTTAGGTATTATCCCTTACTGCCAGTGTCCAGACAATTGGACTAAAGCAGAAAGAGCTTGTATAGAGAGAGGAATAGAGAGAGAGGTCAACTAAAGAAATGAAACAAATTGTCCTCCTAGATAGCAATGAAGAAATCCTACAGACCATAATCACTTGTCACACAATCGAGCCAATTCACAAGAAACAAAACCCAGGAAATTTCCTGGTGAATTTTAAACCCACTGTCAACCCCCATGATCCTTTGACACGATGCCACTTTCAGTGTGCTAACCCTGGGGTACTCCCATTTTACCCTACTCCCAAGCAGGGATAGCTATTTTCCAGGAGTTTACCAGGGTTAGCAATATCAAGCATAAAAAAGTTCAACCAAACTTCCTTGTCAATTTTCTGGGAAGTCTGCCTAGTGAAGTGGGCTTTAGAGCTATTGCTCTGCAGATACCCACAACTCATTTTAATTGAAGTTCATCTTTCTCGGTTCTTCAAGTCAAAAATATCCGAGAAAGACATCATTCCAACAGCAGCAGCGACATACTGCTCAAAGAGGACATGATCGAGTTGGATCTCTCCAACACCAAAGTCTTGTCCGAACATCTCACCAACGAGCAAGTAGACAATGGAGAAGACACAGCCGCTATGACCCTACTCAACATCATGCAAGCAGACGACAGTAGACGAAATAGTCAAGTTGTTGTAAAGGTGAGTTCGGTTCAGACACAACAATTTTATCTCCTTTGCTACTTTTGGTATCGTCTGGTCTGTCGAAGACCGATGGTTTGGTCAGTAATTGCTTACCACCAAAGATCATAGAGCTCCGAAGGCTCTATCCATTGTTAGAACGTGAAAAACGCATGGGCCCCATTTCAGCAAGCAAATGTTTGGTTATATCATTAATAACAATGGTCATTGTCTTCACTGATCTATTGTTGCATCAAAAGAGTTACTTTTTGAAATGGCACGGGGATGCAACAAGATGGAAAGAACGAGCTTGGCTTCTGCTTTTTTTTCCTGAGCTGAAGCAGACACCATACTGTCACGTACTGATTATATGACTCTCTTTCTACAGACTGATGATTCGGATAACAGCTGCCGAACTCAACGTCAGAAGAGAAAGACTAAGAGGAAAGGACGGAAGCTTCCTCAGATGCCACCAAGTAAACCGGGTTCGTTCGTTTCATATTTTTTTAAGGTTTTGGTCTCCTGCCAATGGCTGAATTCAGTTTGTCCTGAATTCAATTTGTCCAAACAAAGCATGGGGTCTGGAGGAACGAGATCGGGGCCCTGTTTTAAAGCTGTTTAGCAGAAAATTGTGCTCGGCTTACTTTCCTGCTGAGCAAAAAAATAGCAGGGAACCAGTGACAAACAATATACATTACATGGTATTTTGGCTGGTAACCTGTTTCCGCAACATTTTTCTGTGTTAGGCAGTTTTTTTGTGCTGAACGGCTTTATGAAATTGGGCCCTGGTACTTGCGGTAGTAGAAAGTGTGTGCTTAACATAAGGGTGTACTCGCTTGTGCGTGTGCATAATTCACATTACTGAGCTTTCTTCTTAAACAAATCTAGCGCAGATGTTTGGTGGTAACTCGAGGTCGAAGCCTGGATAACCCTGGAAAACCTTTTTAAAAACCTCAAGGATAACCTTGAATTGATTTTCCATTTCTCCCTAAATCGCATGATGCTCGAATCTACGTGTTAAGAATATGGAACTGCATGGTTCTCTAAGTGGGTTACTACAGACCTACCACATTATTGGTCATGTACCTTGACTCTCACTAAAGGCTACCAGTGTAGGAGTCGCACTGTTTTCCTCTCTCAGCCTCGGTTTGGCTGCATTGATTTCAGTGTGAGAGAAACAAGATGGCTGCTCCGTAAGGAATTTTAGGTCATCAATTTTATAGTGTTCTCGTCTGCACTTCAGGTAATCTACAAACAGAACTACTGCAGGCTGATCGAGCGACGGTCAACTCCAACAGTTCTGCCCTGTCCTCCACCCCTTCCCCTGACAACAATGTCTCAACTAGCTCCGTCCCACCTAGCCCCTCTGACAACTCAACTTTACCCAATACCCCTGTAGAGCCATATGCGCTGCAGCGGCCCACCCGGCTGGAGTTTAACACCACAAGCGCCCACTACACACCCTTCTTGACCAACACCAACATGCTGCTGCAGGAAGACTCCAGTCCTGAGGAGAGACAGATGAGGAGATTGCGGCAGAAGGCAGAGAGCAAGACGAGAGAAGAGGACGAGAAGACGGAAGGTGAGAAAGAAATGTAGAATGTAGAAATGCAGGTAATAAGTATAACTAGAAATTGAGCTTTTGTGACATCACAAAAACAAGGTGTTCGTGTTACTGATCCTTGAATTGAGTTGTAACCTGCATGACCTCATGATTCATGTCTCATGATTCAAGATTCAAGATTTTCCGCTTCAGCTTCCGGTTTGAATCAGGAGACAAGGTCGAATTGGGGTCATATCTGTTTAATGTTGCTCAGTTTGTGAAGATATTTTTGGTAGTGCTGAATTTGTGCTGCCATCATACTTATGTTCAATTGCCTGATGAGTTTCAATTCTCAATTCAGTCTCAATTTTGAGTTATGCTGCAGAGAAGAGTTGAGGGGAATATGAAGAAGAAGAAGAAGAAGAAAAAACTAGAACTATAATAAGAGGTGTTCGTGCAATTGCAGTATTATCTGTCCTTATAAAGCGCATCCATGAGGTCCCTCGTGTTTAGTATTAAATGCAAGGATGCATATAGATAACTAATCATCATGTGATCAAAATTTATTGGATTTTTCTGCTTTTAGATGAAGAAAGACCTTGTTTCCAGCCAGCAACGCTAGTCATAAATGGAGAAATCAAGCAACAAACGCACATCGCCGTCTTCCGCTTCTTACCCCGTCACGAAGACGAGCTCGCCTTCGAGGTCAACGACCCTGTGTTTGTAGAGTTCAAGTGCGATGACCTGTGGTACGAGGGCATCAATCTGAAAACGGGCGACGAAGGCTGTTTTCCTGGTCAGTACGTGAGAGATTTTACGGCTGATACGGAGTGTATACCAGGTGAGTAAGAAATATCCTAATAATAATATTAACAATAATAATGTATATTTAAAGATTGCTCATATCCATTACAAATGCTCAAGGGACCTACAAGAAATCCTGACAATAAAACAAATGAGTAACTAATTAAACTATGACCGTCAGATATGTTTTTAGCTGTCTCTTAAATGTTGGTGCGCTGGAGCATGACCTCAATGATAATGGTAGAGAATTTCTAAGATGAGGGGCTGCTGGCGCAAAAGCCCTCTCCCCCCATGATCTATTAGTTCTTGACTCTACCAGTTTCGTATCTGTTGATGATCAAAGGCCGACTCTTCCAGGAACGAAATGTTTGACCTGGCAAGTCAGATATTCTGACGCTACACCAGACAAGGGCTTATTGGTCAGCAACAGAATCTTGTACATATGATTCGCTCATTGATGGGCAGCCAGTGTGAAGGGCTGACCCTCTCCTCAGGTTGTGATCTGGTCAAGAAATTTTTGAACACCGAGAGTCAAATCTTTCTCCTTTTTTGGGGGTGCTACCTCTTTGTAGGGTTTCGAGGCCGGAAGGTTCATGTTAATCGGTACATGGTGAAATTTCTGGGCTCTGTCGAGGTGGCATTCCACAAAGGCAATGATGTTCTGTGCCGCGCTATGCAAAAGGTGAGTCGGTTTGATTTGCTTTGAGTTTGTACCGATAAAATACAGAAGAACATGGCCAAAAAATACATACACAGTTGAAAGAGGATAACAATGGGAAAAAAAGAATAAACCAAAATTGAAAACAAGAAAGAAAAACAGCAGAAAATTATCCAGGGATATCTAAAAAAAAAAAAAAAGCAAAAGCAATAACAGACCTATTTTTATTAAGGTGCTGACAGAAAAACAGCACAAAAAGAAAAGGGACAAACAAAAAAAGAAATAGAATTACAAATAAAAAACAGACCTAGAGAGTTGTTGAATTGGAAGTGGGTTTGAAGCTTTGCATGGTGTCAATCATTAGAAAAACTATAGTTAGTAAACTTGGGAGTATGATCATGTTTAAAAAAAAAACTCTTTGGGAGAAGTGTCGACTCTCAGAACACCAGTTTTTCTCAGAGACAATACTTCCAAAAGATTTATTTACTAATTAGTAGTTGCCGATTTTAAAGAATAATTGAGACTAAGATTCAGCAAGAAGATACTCCAAAGATACTCCAAGATACTCCAAAATCTCTTGTAGATTTTGGAGACATAATTGTGATGATTGTTTCTCCTTTCCGCTGAAAGGTCGTTACTGCCAGAAGGTTAACGATAGACATCCACCCACCGACGTTATGTCTGCTGGAGATCAGCGATATAGGTGTGAAAATGGTTGACAAGACTAAACCACAAAAAATTAAAGAGGTGAGAAAAATACATCTTTGTAGATTTTGTTTGTTTGCGTGTTTTGTTTTATTTTATTTTTAAAAAATAACTTTATCCATCTGTTAAGTGGCACTGGCACTGTCGAATATTGTATGAAAATAAAATAATAAAAACAAATAAATAATGGAGACTTTTGTAGTAGTTGATTGTTATTTTTACGGTGTATCCTATTTTATTTAAGATTTCCTTTGATATACTAAATAGATTGATTCCTTCTTTTGTTTTGACCCCCCAGAAAAAAGACTCCGTCCTAAAGAAGGTGGAGAAGCTGCTAGGTTCGAAACAGAGCAAAGGTCATAATTATTTCTTCTCGTTGAAGAACGTCTCCTTTTGTGGCTACCATCCCTCCAGTAGTAGGTGAGTGTAAGTTTGTATTTACGACCCATCGCTGTATCAAACAAAACTGTTTCAAGTAAGAATCACTGACATCCTACCAGACAGTCTAAAAGATGGTAGGTCACACCTGGTTCAAACAGGCGCTCTAGAGTCGCGCTAAACCACGTTATTGAATAAAGTACATGAAAAGTTTGACGTCTGAAACGGTTAGGAGCGACTGGACGCGCTGGAAGTCGAAAGATCGACTGCTGCAGTCGCTCGGAACGACTCCGTAGCGTCTTGGTTTCAAGCGTCCATCTTGTCATGAGCCAATGCAACTTTTACGCATGAGGGTTTGACATGGATTGCATTTTATTGTTATTGTTTTTTCTCTTCTGTGTCAGGTACTTTGGGTTTATTACCAAACATCCATCAGAGAAGCGCCATGCCTGCCATGTATTCATCATGGAAGATGGGGTGTCGGCAAAACCAGTAGCTGAAGCCATGGGGTAGGTGGGCTGTGGGAAACATGGGGTAAAGACAGGGCACCTATCTTAGTGGGTAACAATTGTGAGGGGCAGGTTGGACTCATCCACTTCCTGGAAAAGGGGCAGGTTAGTCCGAGGGGCAGAGGATCTAAGCATCCCTGATAGATGTGAAAAAGAAGTTGGGACATTGTTTGTGAAGGGGTGTGATGGAAATGAGGGACTGACTGGACAGATGCCCATCAAATAAGGCGCGTGTTTAATTAACTGCAATTCTAAGTAGGATTTGAAACTTTGCATGGTGGAAGTATAACTAAGTGAGGTTTACGTTAACACCATGTGAAAATCTCTTTTGAGTAGTGTAGGTTCTGAAAAGAACCGGTGGTTAACGACTCTCCGGTTCTTTTCCAGAACCTACACTGCTCAAAAGAGTTTTTCACATGGTGTTAACGCAAACCTCACTTAGTTAACTGCAATTCTGTACTGCAAGTCTCCTTTCTATAGTTTGTATACTCGCACATTATTTAGTGATGCCAGGTCAATAAGAATATTTTGTTGTGTTCTCGTTCCGTAGGGCTGCGTTCAAAAGGTTCTATTCGGAGTTTCTTGATTTCACTGACCCCACTGAGGATATATACATGGAGTAGACCGGCGGAGTTAACGAGTAAGTGTCATACTGCCCATGAATGTCAAGATTTTTTCCCCCAAGCTGTTCTCCGTTAAGAGGTGAGAGAAATTCCCACCGCCTCTATCCGCCACCGTTTCCACCGGATCCCAGATAACTATGAACAACAACAACACAACAATCATCACAATAACAGGCCTGGAATTCCAACTTTGAGAGGGCAAGGCCATTTTCATTTGCCAAAGGGTACTTTTAAAGTCTATGGAAAACTCGTAGGAGCACCAAGGCCAATACCAGGGGGGCAACGGAGGCCATGGTCTCTGTGGCCGCCTTGTAATTCCAGGCAACAGCAGTAGATAGGAAGACAAACTTCTAGTCAGTTACACACGGCCCCTTGACCTTAACTAGATATATAGTTTTAATTGTAGAAAATGTAGCGTAGCAAATAATAATATAATTTTAATGACCCCCCTAGTTACAGGCATTTGTGTGAACAAATAAGTTTAAATCTCCGTAATTCGGGCCAACAATTTTATCTTGTAGTTCTAAATATCAAGAAATAAACCCACAAGGGAAACTGACGGGGTTGTGTTTAAATCATGTGTTTGTTTTAATTAAGAGAGACAAAGTTTTGGGGTTTATTAGTAAGCTGTTCAGAGAGATTTTTTTTTAATGGTTTTAAAAATGTTCGGTGAAAACCAGGCCATGCAACTTTAGTACATTCCTTTTGCGAATGTTTTTATTTTTAAAATATTTTTATTTGCTGAATACTTGTTCCTTCAGATGCAATAGGAAACTTCAAGACACTAGGTGGCATCAGGCTAACATCTTTGCACAATTTTGGGCATTTGTGGGCATGCGATCATTTTCGAGCGCAATTGAGTTTAGCTTGGTCAGTCTGCTGCCACCTAGTGTCCCCGAAAAGTCTCTGATTGTGACTGAAGAACTCTTGCAAATACTTTGTAAATATTGATTGAATAAATCACCTAAATTCAAAAGCACTCCGCACTAATGTTGTCACTTTTGCTCAAAATACCCGGATGTCAGACAAACATTCCTCCACTCATGCGATCACTGCATCAGCATGCCAGACCGCAGCAATACTACTGTCAATACTCGGAGGTAAACATAAAGCTTGGACATGTACCTGCGCTTACGTTAGCAATTTTTGACATGTTGTCTGAGATCCGGGTTCTAGCTTCTACTTTTAGCATTAGTGCAGAGTGCTATTCCCCCGTGTGAATATATAATATATTTATCTCTATAATGTATATTAATAGTGTAAAGCTAACATTATTTATTAAATGTAAAAACAATAATGTGGATTTAATTGAAGGCGGACTGGTGCTTAAAGTGTAGTTAGTGGAACTCCTCTCCCTCGCCAAAAGATTATTTTTTCTCACGTTGAACTCGTGCAGAATTATTTTAAAAGGAGAGAAAAGAAAGCTGATGAGTTCAATTATGTAGTTTTGCAAGTTTTGCATGCCATGGTTTCGGCCAGAAAGATTTTGATGTGGACAGTTTTTACACAGATGTACTGTTGAAAGGTTTAGACAATCAACATTTTATGGGTTTTTGGCCGAAACCATGAGCAGCCTTTGAGGATGTGGTTTAGCATTGCTGCTGGGGGGCGTATTAAACTTGCTGACAAATTAACTTACTTGGTTGGCAAGCTGCAAAATTAAGAACTGTTTACTTCATGGCAGTCATCTCAATATAATTGAGTCAATTCCTCCTGGTTGGGTTATCAGAAGGTGGGTTCGAATCCCAGCCAATATTGCTTGTTTTTTCTGTGCAGCTTATTATTTTTTGGGGGGTAACTATTCTGACAATTGTTTACATAAAGATTAGGTTCAGATCCCAGCTAGGGAGGATTAACCTAATTTTGTTTCATTAGTACAGGGTAATGTATGTTTTTCTTTCTTTTGTTTCACTTTCATGTGTAAAGGGTGAAACAAATATATATTTACTCTTTGTAATAAGTGCTTTGGTTCCAATCCTGATGTGGGTTGGAATTCTGGCCAAGCAGGTGTTAAATTTGCATCCGGGATAAAGAATATTAGTTGTGCTGTTACCAATACACTGATATGTGTTGAGCCCTCTATACTCTGTGCTTTCCCAGAGTCATGTGAACAAAATCGACAGGCATAAAACTTGGGGAAAGTACGGAGTATAAAGTACACTTCTTGTTTCTCTCTAACCAAACCGAGGCTGTATCACCTCTCTAGCTTCAAACTGAGGCTCTGTCATCTCTCTTATTTTAAAAGATTGGTATAGTGCTCTAACACACTTCGGTGTATTGGTAAAACACAACTATTGTACTGGTTCCCGATCAATGCCATCTTTATGGGCAATTTTGGTTTGGCTTTGAGCTGTGTTGCGCATTTTAATTTGTCTGCATAGACAAGTCACCAACTAATTACGCTTGCAGATGAATAAAACTCCAGCATGCTGCAGGCAGTATTAAGGCCCACGCATAGTTGGGTTTTCAAAAATGATTAATCATTGCTCATAAAGATGGCCGACTTTCTATGTACGGCAACAAGTGGGAACTATCTATTGGTCGGTCCCAATTGGCCGCTATGGCTACGGCTATGGCTACGGCTACGGCTCTGGCTGGATCACCGCATCATCATGCATTGAAGTATAGGACATACTTAGCAACACCATTAACTGTAGCCACAGCCTCCTATTTGGTTACGACCTATAATAGGCTAATTCAGCCATCTTGTTTCTCTCTAACAAAACCAAGGCTGTATCACCTCTCTAACTTAAAAGATTGGTCCACAAACACAGTATTAGGTTGTGCATACATTCCTTTGAAATCTTATACACATTCTGCATGCTTCATTGGGTGTTTTCTCAACATATTTGTATGGGGGGGAAACTACAAGACACATTAAGGGTGACTTCATTCCGAATTGATAAGACGATGTTCCAATTGATGAATTAATTGAATCTGAGTTTAACTTTAGCAGCAGTGTGGCCTAGATTACCGAGTGATGTTGCACCTTGTTTTTATCATTCCAAAATATGTATCTTTCTGAAACTTTTTCTGTACTTAATTTATTATTTTTTTATAACTGAAAAGCTATTCTTTACTTAGTATTACATTTCTTTGATTATAGGTTTGCTCATGTATATTTTTTATTCTGCATAGTACTCAGTTATTCAAGTGTGTGAATTCATTTTATTATTTATGTATTCAAACTCCGCCCTTAATTTATGTATATTTATTCGTGCAGCTCGTTTTCCTTAAATAAAGTACTCGTTGGCTGAAATACAGGGTCGGACATTGCAATCTGTGATTATCAGCAGATTATCAACACGACAATTGATGTTTTGTGTCCAGCTACAAATAAGTTCCAAAATCAGCAAATAAGCACAAAACGATTTTGCTCACCAGAAATAGGTTACCAGCCGAAATACCATGTAGTGCACCATTGGTGACTGGTTTGCAAAATTTTGCAGAGTAGAAATCTCTTAAGCAATATTTTCTGCTTAAGCTGCTCTACATTTTTGCGACTAAGCATACATTTGCAGGGAACCAGTCACAGACAGTCTGCAATACATGGTATTTTGGCAGGTAACCCACATTTTGCTACTAAAGCAATACTGTTTTCTTTGCTTAGTCAATTTGTCCCATCTTCACCGAGAGTGAATTTTTTCGGCCACATTTGCAGCTTTCTTGACAATGAATTTGTGTCAGAGCATGAATTGATTCTGAAGCCGTCATGAATTTGTATCCACGTTCAGGAATATTGTTGGTCACAAAAAGTATTCATAAAATCCACCCCAAAATTCATTACCTAAAATGTGTGAAAATTATATTTATTTATCTGTAGTATCAAGTGCTTTACTTCATTATATTGCTTTATATTTGTATTGTGTTACAGTGTGGCTACTAGAGTATTATTTTTTTATATTATACTTAACCTTGACTGTGTGTTAATTCTAATGATTTATTAAGTCAACTCAAAGCGGTTTTTAATGTTTGTTGGCCATCAGGGTAAAAAATCAGTAAATATGTTACTGAATTAAGCTGGGGGTAAGCCAAGTTAGTGAGTGTTCAAAACAAAGCAGTGACGAATCTGACAGGTGTTCAAACAAAATAAACAATTTATTTCAATCAAATGTAACTTCATATTTATCAAGGAATTAATACAGGCAGTAGATTTCTTTATAATTGTATAAAAACAAAAAGATTTAGAATGTCGGAGGATGAGGCAGTATTATGTTTTTTCTCTAAAATGCTAGCTCTGTTATTGCTGTATTTTACCATGCAGTTTTTGATCAGGGTTTTGAGTTTAAAATACGACGCTTTCAAATGCAAATTGGCCGTTGAAGAACGACCATTGGCGTTCACGATTTTCTGTGAGGAAAAAAACGCAGATGTTAATTTGAAAGTAACATTCACTTCATGCATGCAAATCTCAAATGAAAAAAAAAACTTAAATAAATACAACTAGAAATTTAACTCAAAGATTACTTGAACCACACGAGTCTTTTGATTTATTGAGTCTCTTTCGGCATGTGGCCTTGTTGGAATCAGTGGCCTGGAGCGGCCAGGCTTGAGGCTTCACGGAGGCAGCGGAGGCAATTGCCTCGATGCCCTTCGAAATGTTCCAATGGTAATTTACAATTTCCTCATAGAGGTGCCCTTCGCAAAGGAGAAAACGCCTTGGTGCCCTTGCGCTTCTAAGAACGAAGAATCAGGCTTGGATGCGGCTGTTGCTAATGGTGTGTTGCTTTTGGGCATCATATGCTTCTGCACTTGTTCATGGGACCGCCAAGCCATAGCCGTACCCGTAGCCACTGATTCTGACACGGCTTACTGTACAGGTCTGCGACGGAGTTTCCTTGGATGTTTACTGGGACACAAATACAGGGTTTGTCCTCAACTTTTT
>CM021531.1:18219786-18232825 GCA_010994315.2 Pisaster ochraceus
GTTTCTATTATTACCACACCCATTCAACTAAGTTTCTTATTCTGCACGAGAGCTCTTGGTGCTGAGAATGTCTGGCAGTGACGTCATGGAAGAGGTCTCTTTCTGGAGAGGGTGGGCCAAGATGCTGATCAAGTTGTATAAACAGAGAGACTGCAACATGGCAGAAATGTTGCTAACAGCTTGTTGCAATGCGGTAGTCCAGTGATTGATAAAGCTTTTGGTTTCATCGAAACCTCAACTTGGGAACTACAGACAATACCATGTATCATTGCGTAGTGCAAGAAAGCATCCGATGTCAGGGTTATGGGAATTGCATACGAACATATCATTGTTTGCAAGTAATAATGATAGTGTATTTTTCTTTTGCATTACCAGGCTGCCTCATTTATATATGTGGACAACCCACCTATTTGTTCGAATTTGGTTTCAAATTATTTACACTCAGCTGCAGTTGCTTTCATTTCCTGTTTTGAAAGTTTGCACTTGGGGTGCAATGTCTAATAGAATTGACGGGTAGGTTTTCAAGACCATGCTGGTATGTTCAGTGTGCTGAGTTACTGTTTAATAAGTAACATATGGTCTGTCTACAGTGTGGGAGGGGTTGTATGACACGTGTTTTCTGAAAAGAACCATTCGTTCAGACTTTGTAGTTCTGTGAAACCTTGGAGGGTAAAACTAATTACTATATAACTTTTATTGAAAAGTCACTGTGTCGATAATCTAAGAGTATTCGTTTTATGTACATTTGGTTTTTGATTCATTTATATTGTTTCCATCAGACAAAATTACGGCGTCATCTGGACCTAAATTTGAACTTTAAGATTGGACCTGCTGCAAATATTCATTCAAATAAACCATAGTTTCTTTTTCTCCTTTTTTCACTTTACCATCAAAACTAAATCATAGTGCCTTAATTAAAGTATAACACTCTGAAGACCATGTTTGTGAAAATTATGAAGTAAAATATTGTGGGGGTGAAATGAGAACTGTGATTTCCCAAAACTTCTAGCCAGGGTTTACTGCTGCTACCGAATGTTCGGCTTTCTGCAAGCTAATCAGATTCCAGCTAGGGGGGTCAAGGATCCTGGGTCGCGAGGTCAGGAGGCCGGTACTGTTGGAGGTTACACTGCTTGATGTGCTACACCTTGAGAAATCAAATGACTGCAATCTCAGATGGTGGTTTCGTCATCCTGTGTCAGTTGGGTTGACCCAGACAGGATGAACAGCAAACTGTGGATGTCAGCATGAACGGTGGATGCCAAGAAATTTTGGGAAAAACATTTTGAGGTTATCCAAATAATAATAATAGCTGATCTTGATTGAAGTGCAGAACTTAGTTAAGCGGTGAATTTAAGTTGATATTTGGGTGGGTCCTGTAAAGTTTACACTTGATTCAGTTTCAACAAACAGTTCGACTCTGAATGGGTGGAATGTTATTGGAAGTTAACAAATAGGAAAAATATGTGTACCGGTACTGCATGTTCCAGGCCTGAAGGTTTACACTACAGAGGCAACAAATGTTATCGATTCTTTGGTACCTCCTTTTTAAATTCTCCAGTAGAAATTTAAAATTCCCTCACAGAAGTGTCCTCTGACAAATAAAGAAAAGAGAACTAGAATTTCCTTGTAGGAGATAAGGAATTAGCTGTTGCCTACCAACCAAAAGGACCGGATGTGTAAATGCAATTTTTTTAGTTATTTTGGCCTGACGTTCTGACTCTACATGTCTTTCTCGAAGGCAGTCTTTCTTTCTAAAAGCATTCGAAAAGACTTTTCTAGTGTCGAAACGTCAGGCCACTAACTATTTTTCCGCAAAATCAAAGCATATCAGGGTTGAAGTTAAGTACTTTTGGATCAGACGTCTGTTTGTATATTGTGGATTTGACTTGGTTTGGAAGATTCCTGTGATTTTTTGTTCCCTTCCCTATGGTCAATGTGTGTGTGAAACAAAAATCAGTGCAAGTTCAGTCTTTTCTTTACATCACAGCAGGGTGTAATGGATAAATTAACAAGTTACTGAAGTGTGTGAACCCTGTAAATGAAACCAAAACTGAGGGTAGATCTCCCGTTGTGTTTTGGCCCTCCAGCAGCCAGGCCTGAATGGGAGATCCCATTAGGGTGGGAACCAATGGGTTGTTTTGATGACTAAACCACCATGTCTAGAAAAAAAGTCACCTCGATTTAACCTTGCCATAGATTAAGAACATTGATTACACTGGCTCCAAAGACAGCTGATTATTTACAATTGGTGCTGCGTATACTTCAAGGAGCATTAACTCTTTGGTTTTGGAATTTTAAATTCACTCTTTTTTGTTGTCGAGTTTTATCACAATGGGACGTATTAATTTCATTTTTATCTTATTCTGTTGTTAATATAATAGAACTAGTTGCACAATCTGTATTTTCAAGTTGCATTCCATGCTATTCTATTTTTATATAATACATTTATTGTCAAAACATATAAAAACACCCGAGAAGAAGAATGGGGGATGTGTAGATTCTGCGATTACAACCATTTCATGATCATATTTCAAAACTTCAAAACAAATATGTTTGTGTGTTGTACTACTGATTGGATTTGTCAGTGAAATATTTTAAACGTGTCAACATTTTGGGAAAAGTTTTTGCACACAAGGTCGAAAATTCGTGAAAATATTTAGGATGACAACATGTATGACCAACACTGATGGGATGGTGGAGTCTCTGGTGATGTGCAATTCTGACCAATCCACTCCCACTGAAACTTGAATTGTTTAACATATTAATGCCATTTTGTCTAGACAGGCAGCGCGTGTGGTTGTAGACCGTACATGTCTGATTGTACACATGTACAGTACCCTGGGTGTTTCGGTGCTTCTCTGTAGGAAGTTGAAATTAAAGAGTGACGAGAATTCGTGAGCAGTTTTGACACTGAGCCAAGCAGTGGATGTGTAGACAAAATTGCTTGAATTTTTCAATTTTTTAGTTATTGATTTTTTTCATCTTAATTACAATGCTGTACTGCATATTGTTCATGTCCATGTAGTACTCACATTTGGTGAACTTCCTTTAGAAAATAAAGTATGGGTCAGAGGTTAGACACACATGCACAGCATCACCAATTCCCTGCCCTAGTTTGCGCTTTTTCACAAATTGATTTTTATTGCATAATCTGTTTGTCTGTCAGGTCTACATTACTGAGACTAGACCCTACAACCTGTTGTGCCATGTCCAAATAATATATGCAAGTTGAAATTTTAATTACAAACCTTGAATTTTATCACGTTAGTTAAAACACACGTTGGATGAATAATTAACAAAAGACTTAGGAAACCAAGTTTCCTTTACAATGAAACAAATATCCAATTTGAAAATATAATTCATTTCTGCACATGTACTTGATATGTATTTTTTAAAACAAGAAAAATCCATTGTAG
The DNA here is from genome assembly GCA_010994315.2 of Pisaster ochraceus. Taxonomy (NCBI): domain Eukaryota; kingdom Metazoa; phylum Echinodermata; class Asteroidea; order Forcipulatida; family Asteriidae; genus Pisaster; species Pisaster ochraceus. Next base: position 18,223,203 of record CM021531.1, read on the forward strand.
AGTGTACTGTAGTTGGAACACACTAATTATGCATACAGAATATCTTTTATCCCGACTGAATACACCTGGGTTACAGTGAATTTCAATTTACTATTTGAGCACACTCCACAGTGGTCCAGCTGGTCAGGCCGGTGTTTAGTTTAGCATTGTTCCCCTTCTATTGATTGCAAACACAAATTGTCTCTTGCGTCATTTGTAACACTGCTGCCGCCAGCCGGATATAGGGTTTGAAGTTTAATGACGTATAAGTACCCAGTAACCAACATGTGTTTGGCCCCAAAGCAAAAGCCCGGGCGCATACAAAAACCGCTGGAGACAAAAGACCCGATTATCGAAAGGTGCAAACACCAAAACATGTGCGTATGGTAACAATCAAACTCAATCTTCTTTCTGAAATTTGTTAGAATATATAATTGAATATTTTTTTCATTTCTGAGAAGGGTAAGAGTAAAATAACACTTTGATCTGAGATTCCCCTTTTGAACATTTATGGGGGCACACCTTTTGATTTTTCGAAACAGGAATGTTAAAACCATATTTTAAAGACTACATGTATGAAAAGTGGATCCCTTTTTTCAGAGGTGTTGAGGGCATAGAACGAGGGGTGGATTAAGCTCAGGGGCAAAGTGTGAAGGCGGTTGAGATGCATGGAGTCCATGCTTTGACTCTCAATGGAGTGAAACAGCATTAGGTGATGAAGTCATTTGCTAAGGGTAGTACCATTTAATACAGCAAGGACAGAGATGTCCCAACATGAATTGTGCACAAATTTGAGCGCAATTCATGCATTTTACACTTTACAGCATCATTTACGTATTTGAGTTACTTGAGCAGATTATTCTTGAAAGTGAAGTGCATTTGAACTTACTGCAATTGACTTAACATAATTTACAAATGTACATGGAACTCAGGTACTGGCTGCTGTTCGTTCACCATTCAGTTTATCTTACCACCATGTCTACATGGAGTGCCTTTCCTCCCCCCCCCCTCGTGATAAAGCTAATTTCCTGGCTTGATTGAGTTACCATGGCAACTGGTCATGCTGAATAGCGTGGCCATTCATGTGTTGTCAAAACTGAGGTAGTCCCTTCATTGATTCCCAGTCTTAAGGATCCAAGTTTAATGAGATCACCTTGTAATAAGGGAACCGGTGTTGTCGCATTTGAAAAAATTACATACATGTTGGTTGTCAAAATGGCTCGAAAGCATGGAGCCTTTGGTTTGGTAAGAAGCGTGGTTTAATTTCGTTCCTACTTTGCCAATGCTCAAAACAGGGTGTCTTAATAAAAAAACATGGAGATCCGTTTGGATAAAAACATGTATTACTTGAGCTTTTAAAGGAAAAGTGCTCACTGTTTGGTTTCCATTGTAAAATAATTTTCTGGGAAGTGTTGGAAGAAATCCATAACCACACCTCTTGAGTATCTGCTGGGGGTGACAGTTAATAATGGTCACAATATACAATCGACTGTGTACGTTTCTATCAGGCCTGGTATTTCATCTTCCAGAGGGCAAGGCCATTTTGCAAAGGGCACTTTCAGTGGAAAAGCTTCAAGTCTATGGGAAACTTTTGAAGGGGCACCAAGGCTAAGATAAGGGGCAACAGAGAGGCCATGGCCTCCGTGTAGTTCCAGGTCTGTTCTTGAATGTTTTAAAAGTACAAATACACCTGCCTAGGCAAAGTGCTGTGAAAATTTTGCCAAGTGTGTAAGAAAATTGTCAGGGTGGTTGAAGGACTTATTCAAGAAAAACAGTACCTGAGGTTTCGTTAAGCTTTTAGCTTCCGCACGTACTTGTGAAAATCTTTTTCTGGGAGGAGTCAGGATAAAGGTGCTTGGGATGGTGTGTTGAGGGGCTTTCACAATCAGGATTAGCCAGGATTGTTGTTTCCAGGGATTAAAACAGTGATTCTTAATACCCAATTAAAAGTTTTCTTTTCGTGGTGCCATGGGAAGTGAAAAGGGTCGTTGGTGAATGGGTCCAAGTTGAAAAGTGTGTCTTGGGCTGATGGGTTGGAAAATCAATAAAGAGTTAAGACCCTTGATAAATGCAAGGTCTGCTAAACCTGATTGGAGTCAGAATGAGGAGCACCAAAAGGCAGTGATTTGCCGCTTCTTCTTAGGCTCTGTATCTCAGTTTGGGGAGAGATGAGCTGAATCAAACTGTTTTGTGTGTTGTGGTTTTGGGGAGATTCCTCGATGAAAGCAACTGTGGGAAAATCAATACAGGAAAAAAGCGGTGGTTCTTAACTGTCTGGCAGGGCATCCTCAGTTGAATCACAGAGCAGTGGTTGAATGGAGACAGGGTTTAATTCATCTTGAGACCAGACTTTTGTCATTGATGGGATTGTGTTTAATGGCGGTAAGGCCTAGTAAAAAAAAACACACCAGTTGATCGACTCTACCCTAATCCTTTTTTTGAAGCCGCACCTTTTTTTCCCCTTCTTTTTCTTGTCTTGTAGAGACTAAGATTTTCATGTAGTTTCGCCTCATCTTAGCACCATTCTTTTGATTATTGATTTAATGTACTCATATTTTAGACTTCTAAGTTCCACAAAGCCAGCACATTTTTAGTCCGGCTCTTTCCCTCTTGAAAAAAAAAGAAATAAATAAAAAGGCCTTCATCCTCCTCTTTTTCGGAAAACCCTTAGGACAATTAACTAGTTTATTTTCTTACTTGACCCTCATAAAATGGAGTGGTTAAGTGTTTTATGAGAGGAGGAATGAATAACTTTTTAGACTTAATTGTCAAATGAGTTGTTTAGCTTTCTTGTCTTTGAAATCCTTCTTGTCATGTGATGAGCCTTCTATTGCATCACACCATGGATGGATCACACTGTCTTTGCTAATTTTGAACGGCCATTTCTCTTCTGATTTCTTGGTGGCTGTCTCTCACTCCCATTTGGCCCAACCCACCACCCTTATCTGCCGAGAGTGACCCTGGGTGCATGTACAGTTGATTCTTGGGGCAAATATCCAAATTGGAATGTTCCAGGGGTTGATTTACAACCTTTGGTGGGGTTGAAGTTTGCAACCAGATAGGCAACAAACTACTTTGTTTATTAATAAGAACCCCCTTTGATGCTGATGTGAACATCATTTCCTGTTAGCGTTGCACTGGAGTTATAAGTCAATGATAGGTTGTTTAGAAATTCTAAAATATTTCTTATGTTACTTGAGAGGTAAAGAATTACTTAACTTTCGTTGTTGACAAAAAGGGTAAAAACAGTAAAGACAAAAATGTGATTGTTTACAAATTCCAAAATTACTTTGTTACTTCAGAGATAAAGGATTGCTTATCTTGATCAACGTTACAAATAAATAGGGTAAAAACAGTTAATTATTTACTGCCGGTTCCACCTTTGAAAATAACTGGATAAATTGGTACATTGACAGAGGTTATTTCATTCTTTTTCTTTCTGATTGATTAGGCAATCTTAACACACCTCGGTAATTAGACCTTGCCTTGATTTGATTTGTTACCTTGAAATTAGTTCATGGGAACAAAATTTGTACTAAAATAAAATAAAAACATCAATTGGGAGGGGGGTTGCTTAGCTGTTGGGAACACAAGTTAAAACTCAACACGTACATTTATTGTGTAGAAGTATCCACAAAGAGAAAACACTTGTGTGTTTAAAAAGGGTGTTGCCTTGGAAGGTTGTTGTGATTTATGTGCACTGCAGTGTATAAACTCGGCCACTCCCATTTCTATGGGGCGCATACCGCAGCTTCTTGGTTGACTGATTCTCGGTGGTTGCTGTGTTGGTGATGAAAAAAACGTCCCTGGGCTTTCTGAAGAGTCCTCTGTCTGCCTCGTTTAATCCCCTACACAACCAAAAGGGTAACCTTTGGCAATTGTTTGAGCTTCTTAGTAGTAGAGAGGGGTTGCTTATCCCCTTGGTTTGATGGCCCTGGAATCTCCTAGAAGGGGTGGGGTCTGAGGTGACTGCAGAGCTGTGAATGGTTGTCAAGAGATGCTTGCTGGAGCTCTGTGCATGCACTCTGCTCTGACCCTTCTTGAACCTGTTATCAGATGGAATGTGCTTGAATCATTGGTTGAGGCATATGCTTCAATGGTTGAGGGGTCCTGTCCTAGCATGCAGGAATAGTACAGACAGTCCTAGCATTTATCTGTACCCCATGCTGAGATGGTTTTACCATGTTTTTACTAAATGAGTTGAGTTTCAATGGTGAGGTTATCCAGTCCACAAACCTCCCCCGAAAATTGATACACAAAATGTACCTTACTTCAAGTACTAGCTACCGGCTTTTTACAATCTATATACTACAGAACAAATATCTCGTCCTTAAAAAGTTGTGCGCTACAATCCCTGTGGTTTACCACAGGATATTAATGTGAAACTGAAGTCCTGATTTTAAAATGAAGTGTGGGAATTGGCCAAGCGTGGCACTTAATGGAAAATTAAAACAGAAGCAAAAATGGTAGAGAGTAAATTTTGATGAATAATTAAAGAGAGACTCAGCTGCAAATTTCTGGCAATATTTGTGGGGTTGTGCTTTGCATGTTGTCATTGAAACATGTTATTTGCAAAGGTCCGATGCCCAAAACTAAAAATGGGCGCCTTATTTCCTCACAATCCTCTCGGGGGAAACATGGCTCGGTTCCTCTGTTCATGAACTTGTTGTTTCCTTGATTTAAAGGCGGGTGGGTGGGACATTAGTTTTCTGACTAGTGAAACATTTTGACAATATGTTGAACGTGTTTTTCCCTCTTAATTAAAGAGAAGAGTCGATCCATACATCCAAGTTTTTTGTGTTTTCAAGAAACATAGAATAGAAAGGAAAAAAATTTCTTGGGAAAATATTAACTGAAATAAGGAGTGTAATCTTGCTTCTGTAATTCAATTCAGTGTATTGATTGTAAAGCCTTGAATAAAAGACTTGATCAATAATTTTTTTAATGGTAGCCGTTGTTCATTGGGACTTGTACTTTTGCTCTCTACCAAATTTGCTTTTGTATACTGTAGAATGTAAACCTGTTGCAAATGCCTAAAAAAAACACTAAAATATCATTGTGGTACCCGCTGCTAAAACATAAGATTCAAACTGCCTCTAGCCACTGGGCTATCTCCATGGTCTAGTGGTTAGACATCTGCTCAAGAATGGTAAAGGTTGTTGGTTCGAATCCCACCCAAGTGATCAATGCCTGTGGGTTAGGTTTTTTATTTCCACATGACTAAGGAAAGTATTGAGTATACAGTGCTTTACACATTTGTGTAAGGGCGAAAACCAACATTAGTGCCTACATTCTTTTATATTTTCTAAGCTTTTCATTCAGAGTTGTTGAAGTTGTAAGCTGTAAGCCACTGTTTGTATAATATCCATAACAATTGATTACTGTGTTGATTGTAAAAGAGGGGACTTTAATCGCCAATCTAGATAGCAATAAAAGTATGGAAGCATTGTCCCGAGAAAGTCCTAAGTCCACTGTGAGTACAATGGCGATTGTAATCGCCATATTATTATTGTACTTGTTTATCATTTCAGTTTTATGAACTGTTTTTAGATCATGTGATGCCAGTAGGTATAAGACGCATTATTTTGACTAGGCCTTTATGTTTATAACATGCCAGCTTGGAGTTTGTACATATGTGGTCAGTTCCGAGAATAGCACCAAGTCATGAAGTACATTATTCTTCACTTGTGTTACGAATGATGCAAATTTAATGCAAGTATGTAGCTCATTTGCATCTAATTTATATTGAATCACTGTTGGAATTTGAATGGAGATCAAGGTCATAGGTGGGACCCTGATGAACCTTAGTTGAACACTGTTTTTCTATGTAACTTCTGTTTAAGTTTTTTTCAGAGGCTTGATTAGAAACATGTTTGGAGCACAGACTCATGTTACATTCAGAAATCAAACTTAGCTTGATCACTAACTCAAATGTCAAAGGTTTTAGCGCTGTGATGAACGCAATTCAAATTCAAATCATGTGGCGTGTGAGCAACGACAAGTCCCTGTTTACACTGAACCAGATTAGCCGATCATGGGGAGGGGGGGGCCATGTGGTAATTATGCGCATTTCAAATAGCCATTGTTTCCATCAAGTTTTGAAACATTCATGGCGGTTGATGAATTATGCAAAGAACAATGCATATTGATCTCGTTTCCTTCTTCAATGCCAATCCCTTCACATTCAGATCAGCCTGGCAAGATTGCAGTGATTGTCTAAATAAAACACATGAGGTAATAGTTGTAAAAACAAAAGTCATTTCACAATATGTTTACTATATTTCATGGATGGGTAAATCGGGAACAGTTTGCCAGTATATACAAAAAATGTAACTGGTTGGGGGGGGAGGGGACTACCACTAAAAATTAGTAAATGTCTCAGGTCAGCTAGTAATCGAGCACTCTGTGTAGGTTTCCAATTCCATTCAACCATGATTCAACTTGTCCTCCTTTCAAAAACCAAACTGTGAATGGCGAACATTGATTACTAAAACAGTTGTTGCTCTACATTGGCCACGATATATCTTGTTTTCCCCCAAGTGAAATTAAAAAAAATCAGAACATGTGGTCAGGTCAGAGAAAACCTACCAGATGATTATTACAGTATACTATTCACCCCCCCCCTTCAACCTCAGCTGAGTTGAGGTCACACTATTTCCCTCCTGAGGTTTCCTATTGGCTGGCTGAGTGACCTCGGTGGACCACATGACCTTCAGCGATTTGTTAACAACATGCTGACAGTGCAGCATTGTCCCTGGTGTGATCATGGGAAACAAAAAATTTGAAGCGTTGTTGAAATACCGTAGAAATTTCTGGCATTCGAGTTTGCATCAGCGACTTTTTCTCAAGAGTGTGCACCCCTTTTCTGAAGAACGTTTAACAGAATATTTTTGAATTGATTTCTTTGTGTCTGGAGGATTGGAACGAATTCCCTTCCAGCAACTATTATTTATCTTCTTGTCTGCTTGACCCTTTATTGTATGTTTCAAAGAGCTTGCGTAAGGAGAAATTTTTCTAAATTTCAGCAAAATGATAAGAGCCGAATCTTGGGTTCAGTACATACATGTATTAATTATGCGTTTAGATTCAATTTCGCTCATTTTTACAAGAAATGTACAATATACACCTAAGTATGAATTTGTTAATAAGTATTGAGGAAAAAAGTTGTTTTAATGTACATTTATCATCAGAATTTGTTTGCGTGGTAAGCTGCTGAGCAGAAAAAAGAAAGTTACAAACACATTAATTTTCAATGTTCACATTGCGTGATCAGTCATGTGGTTTACTTGCCAATTAATTGTATTTTGTCATGTGGATTTTGTTCTTAATATTATGATTAATTGGTTGGGAGAAAATGAGAAGTCCCGCTCCAACTCAATATTCGGAAAGGAAAATTAAGTAATAAAGTTGATTGAGGATGAGACAAATTTAATCATCAACTTCAGAGAATTCCGTTCTTCTGCTTATGAATTCAGTCAAATTTTTTCTTAGTGAGTGTAGCAGTGTACTTGTACATGTACATGTATGTAGGCATGTATAACCGTAATTGTAAATTTCTGACGTATACCTTTCGGCTTAAAATTATTGATCCAAAAAGAGAATGAACAGTTGACGCAAGCAGTTTGGAAATTTTACATTAAATCGATCTACGTCGATGCACTTAATGGTGACAAAGAGAACATTTTTGGCATTTATCCAGACTGTCAGAGGGGAACTGTGGACCCACTTTATCCTTGAAAATTTTGTTTTTGTACAACTTTGGATATTTTCAATATTAACCACCTACCTGTTTATACATTTCTCTTGTTTGACAATTGTAGGTTAAGTTTTAATAGTATGGTTAAATGACAGTGTGCATCAGAAATTTGCTTAGTACATAATTTTTTTTGGTATTATTACATATTTTTTATTAAGTGGAATCAAGACAACATTTTATTTTCTTGTGAAGGCACCAACTGTGCTCTCCATTGTACTGATGAGTGTACTTTGGGTAACCCCTGTGACAAAATGGTTTATTCCAATCCTTGCAACAGGTGTTTGCCCAGCCAGGCTCTCATACTGGAACCACTTGTCCATGAGGAACCTTCCATAGAGAAAAAGGGGGTGATGGGAGGGTAAAGGACACTGATAATTGAACTCTCATGTTCCAGTATTACTTCTCAGGGGGCAGGGTCTGACCATGGACCCACAAATTGAGAGAGAGATAGTGTGCCACAACCAGACCGCTGACTTTACAAAATGGACTAGACATTCTCAGTTTATTACAGCCACAAATTTGTCTAGTGTGGATTAATGGTAGTCCACTGTTTCAAATTGAATTCCCGTCTACTACCAGCAAAAGTTTTAAAAGGGGTTGATGAATGGTTCATCAAAAGTTAGTTTGTTCAGATGTTATGTTTTGTTAAATTTCATGTATTTTTTTAAATATTGAATAAATAGTATTGTTGGTTTTTTTAATTATTCATTTTTTTAATAAATTACGAATTTTTTAAGTGAAAGTAGAACTGCAGCAGTCTGGACCCTTTTGTCTCTGGGCGTGGTTGTACACACTTTTTGGTGCCAGATGTTATAACGCCGACAAAATTAATTGGTGTTCAACCAACGAATCTGTTTTGTTGACTTTCTGTTTAATTCAATGAAGCATCTGCTCTTAAAGGGGTTGTTTTTTTGCTGTGTATTGGGCAACTTTAACTTTTAACCTTTGACCTGCTCATGACTTCATTGCTTGAGTTCTGTTAAAATTGATGCTTTGGATTCAATTGCTTTAAAAATAATGGGGGTCAAAAGTCAGTAGGCCTCTATTTAATTCCTGGATTGTTAAGGAAAGCATGCTGAGGATGCTCCTTTAACCTCCTCTGTATTCATTTGTTCACTGTTTTGTAAATTTTTAACAGGATCTTATGAAATTTTAGCTATTAATTTTCAATATATTTTTTTAATTAAATTGTTTAATGTTGTCCCATTTCTAAATTATCCCCGCGGTGGTGTAGCTACTATAAAAAAAATAAAGTTGTTGTTATAATAATGCGTAGGTTTACAGCACCGTATGTGATGACAAGGGTTTACAGACTGCGCCTTTTTTAAACAAATAGTTTGTGTGTGTTTTGCCAAATGAAAGGCAAACAAAACCAATGATATATATTTTAAAAGTTGTTCTGGATGAGGGATTTTGTTTGTTTGCCTTTCCAAACAGAGGCAGGGTGATAAATTTATCAAGTGAACCCTCCAACTATTTGAAACCATTCAACTGCACTGTTTTTGTACAGTTAAAAGAAATGTCTACCTGTGTACATGATGTGTCTGCTGTGAGCATTTTAGGTCTGGAGTTACACAGCCTGTGTTACCCCCTGGTCCTGGCCTTGGTGCCCCTTCAAAAGTTGCCCATAGACCCTTAGCTTTTCCCGATAGAACTGCCCTTTGCAAATATGAAAATGGCCTTGCCTTTTCTCAAAGATTAAAATTCCAGGCCTGATTTGCCACATCAAAGTGGGGGCTGGCATGGTTTATTATCTGTCTATTGTTTTTTAGGAAGGGTCATCGATCATTCAAAACCACAGTGGGTGATGTTGAACGATGGTCTGACAGTAGACATAATGACAACTGTTAATTGGGATAATTTGTTTCTCAAAGTACTTGTGTTTCCA
>CM021531.1:18315983-18328334 GCA_010994315.2 Pisaster ochraceus
AGTGGAACGCACCCCAGGACTCGAGTCCTACAACTGGGTAGCAGGTTATTTTTTCTTTTCATTGTTTGGTTTCCATTTCTTCTGTGCTTATTCTTGTCTCTTTTTCTCCATCAGACAACGGCACCAGCTTCTCATTCAACCATTTGATGATAGACATCCCAAGGACCCTCTCTTCAATCCGAACAAATTGCCTCAACCGCTTAACTTTGCACCATTTCCGGGGCCCGGAAACAAGGATGAAAGGGGCAGGAGAGACCACGCTTGGAACGGAATAGGGTTCATTGGTGAGGTGAAGACGTTTGAGGAGGCCTATAGCAATGCACACATTCTACAAGAAAAGAGAGAAAAACTGCCAAAGATTGATCGGTCCAAGTGCGCACCACTCCACAACATCACCTTTCTCAAGGTGCACAAAACTGGCAGCAGCACCTTGCAGAACATCTTCCTGCGCTTTGGACAGCGCCACAAGTTGAACTTCGTGCTGCCGCCCCACGGACATCACCTTGGTTTCCCCGAGTACTTCAACCATCTCCACATGCTACCCTTGGACAGTGGCTTGTACAATATATTCTGTCACCATTCCCGCTTTAGTAAATTCATCCCCGAAATCATGCCCCCAAATTCTGTCTATATCAGTATCCTGCGTGACCCAGTCCACGTATTTGAGAGTGCTTTCACCTATTTTAAAATAGACTACCGCATCAAATTGACCAACGATAAAGATGCCATGTACAAGTTTCTTGAAAATCCAAGCCTGTTTTACATCAATGCACCCAGCCTGGTGCACATGCGCAACAACATGCTGTTTGACTTTGGAGTGCCAACCGCCAAATTCGATGACATGGGCTTCATAAAGGAAGCAATCGAAAAAATCGATCAGCAGTTCTCTTTAATTTTGATTGCAGAATATTTTGAGGAGTCCTTAATTTTACTTCGTGATGTCCTCTGCTGGCGAACAGAAGACATGGTGGTGTTTAAGATGAACTCTCGCAATCAAACTTCCGTGGAATCATTAAAGGCGGGCATACAGGAAAAGATTCGTTCATGGAACGAGGGAGATGTTATGCTGTACGATCATTTTAACAAAACACTGTGGCGCAAGATTGATGAGTACGGCCGGGACAAAATGGCCAAGGAAGTTAAAGAGCTTCAAGCCCTGACAGACAGTTACTACAGACTCTGCATCCAGACAGACTCTGCAGACAGGAAGGAGGGGGAATTTGACCTCTGGCAACCGCCTGGGGTCAAGATCAATAACTTCATACTGAAGGAATCCGCGCAGAATAATCCAATTTGTGAGAACATGGTGAGACCCGAGATTGTATACACCCATGAGCTGAGACGGGCACAGTTTCCAAAGATCCCATTTCGAAAAACAAAACGCGTCACAAGAAGGCGGAAATCCCTCTAAATGTAATTGTACGTTTTCTTTAAAATTTCTTTTATTTCATATGAGCTTGTGCCGTATCAAAATTTACCATCGCCAGAAAAATATTGCGATATACGGTAATATCGTCCAATGGCGTAAGTTTAATTTCATAGGTGTATCATAAACAATTAGATGGGCTCTAGGATTCCTAACCTGCAGACCCATCAGCCATTCTGCTCATTAGATCAATATATGTCTTTACTTTTATTTTTATGTAAACTATAGTACAGCGTAGGTTATTGGACTCAGCGGCACCCACATGAAGGCCTGCCTTATTTTATTTGTTTAAGTATATTAAAATGTACAGTGTATTTTAGGCTTTATTTTTCTCTTAAATAGAAAATACCGAAAATGTGCTAAAATGAAATTCTATTTTGGGGAATAAAAAAAAAAGGGAATGCTTTCTTGTTAAGTCAATAAGAGAAATTACTTTGCTTTAAAAAGTAAACCATTTATGCTTGTTACCTAGGAGCAACCTTCTTTGTCTTCAAGGGCGGATATATGGAGATAATAACCAACTTTACCCTTTTTGATTAAATGTCAAAGTGCATGTCAAGGTTAGTCTCCTCTCTTACCTGGAAAACAAACTGTGTACGAGTGCTGACAACTTAAAGCTTACTTGTGTTGTTCATAGAACTTTTTAGGCCTTGTCTGAATTGGCGGCTACGGCTGCGGCTAGATTTCCGCATCGTCATGCATTGAAGTATTAGTATGTCTTTAGCAACACCCTTTATAGCAACAGTCGTAGCCGCCAAGTTGTATACGGCCTCATGCTGGCTTTACCTATGTCATGTTGCTTGTATGCACTACCAGCCATGAATACTGATTTTCATCACTATTTATGATGGGGCCAGACTATTTTCGAATTAAGGTTCAGTGTTGTCACTTCCTGGAGTTGAAAGAAAAACAGATGACTTTTATTAAAGTTTACATGAAGATGTTTCCCATTTTCAGTCACACAGTGTAAAGTCGGTCATCTTTACGAGCAGTTTGGGTTTTTTTTATCACATACAACCGTGCAATACTGGGTACGGCATAAGAGGAGTTTGATCCAATTCCTTGCATGGTTGGTTGGTAAACCACTTGGCTGCACAGAAAGCTGACTCGGCTGAAAGCCAAAATCCAAATTGCCTTTAAAGACGTTGTCTTTTGGGTAACTATCTATTGCCATTTTGTTTTCTTTCTGCACATGGTCTATTCTAACAACAAGTTTGTTTGTTTTCTTTAACCCAATCGACCAATCAAAAACCTGCCAACCATATATAAATATTATCAATAACTTGAATTAGATAAACTGTTTCTTAACCAACTACATGTTTCACTACCTAACCTATTTTGTTAGGCCTAAGTGTGCTTTTAAAAATGTTAGTAAATTTTAGTAAGTTGTACTTATTAAGTAAAGCGCTTTCAATGGTATTGTTTGTGGTTCAAATACTACTTAATGTTGAAGATTGAGACAGTTTCATATTCCAATATGTTTGTGTTTAAACTTTGAGTTTGTAATTTTACATTGTTGGGTTCAAAAGTATATTGTGAACCCTTATTCTCAGCAGGCAGCATGTTTTATTCAATTAAGGATTAAAGTGAATATCATCGAATTGCGTCCATTTATATTATAAACATTTCAGTTGTCACAATGAAAACATTGGTTTGGAATCTTCATTTTCAAGCTATTGATCAATCGACTTTGCTGAGCACTGCAAATGTGGCATACCCAGAACATGTTACTGCAAAATCATCGCAAATGCTGTTTTTCTGTTTTCTAATTTCTGTGTAGCAAATGTTTGTTAATTAGTGTATCCTGATTAACGATAACGGCTCTGTCAAGTTTGATGTAGTTGCATTTAAGCTGAGTAGTTTCAACTTGAAGTACACATTTTAGGTTTCTCTACTATAGTTAAGCTTACACTACTAACCTGTGCATATTTTTTGTCAACACACTCATAAAAAAGGGGTTACTTGTGTTGGGGGACGGAGGTGAGAGGTTATGGCAAACTGATTGGAACCTGCGACCTAATGACCATGAGTTAAATATAGTGACAGCTGCAGTTCTGGTTTGTTTTAAAACTAGACCATGTACAGCAATATTGAATGTGTTTTGAAATCGCGCATTGCAGTGAGCACACTGCAGATTGTGCATCTGGTTTTGTTCTTACGGACGCGTTTTCCTGTTAATGATTGATGAGTAATTAACCCTAACTTTCCCAAGGTCTTCAAAATCATTTGGAGGATTTTTAAAGTAATCAGGGATAGATTGACGGAAAGACATTTTGCTCATGTGAGTTTTTTACTTCTCCACAGGCCATGAAATTGGTTTAGGTCACACAGAAAATCGATTTTGCTTGCTCCAGTCTTAGAGAGAAGACCCCTCTTATGTCTTGTGCCTCTTCAAGACGTGGCGTACAGAAAATTGTGATTTCCCAACGGAGGCGCCCTTTTTCTCAGGAACAGTCAGTTTGCCTTCTCGAGTGGAAGTCCACGCCTGTCTGTTTCCCATTATATCCAATATGAACGGATATATTGTACTCTTCACACAAGTGAAGAAGTGTAAGAGCAAACACCGCCTGCAATTGCATTTCTTTTTCAACAGTTGACCTGTGGCACTTGATGCTGCATCGCTAATGTCTAATATTTGAAAGCTCTCGGCCTCTCTTTCTTTACATGTCCCCGACTTGAAAATAGCGGTTTCTTGTTATCAATCTGAACAATCTTAGTAATGGGTCTTTTCCCTCCTTTGCCAAGTGGCTGTAATTAAGTAGCGGAACACGTGAACTATTTATAGCATGGGTTATTTATACATTTGGTTAATATTATGTCAGCTGTATTGTACATGTACACATTCAGCACTTCTCGTATAGAAGCCAATTAATATGCAGTACATGTGAATTTTGAGCATGCGAGAACCCCATGCATTGTATAGTGTATACAGTAGACTCTCCGATTGCTGGGACTGGGCAAACTACCTTTTTATAACAGGAATGTTGTGATAAGAGGACAGCAAAACAACGAGACACAAAGCAGAAATGAGGTTGAGGAAGTCAGAACCTCTTTATAACAGTGCTCTTTATAACAAGGCTTGGCTGTACAGACCTGTTCAAGTGTTTACCATGCACAGTACGATACTACCCACAATCAATTTTGTAAAAAATTGTCAAGGCTCAAAATTTTATGTTAAGTTTTCAGCGCATCATAATCACTATAATAACTAATATTATGCTGTGGTTTATATAGTTACAGTGGATGTACACATAGAGGAAATGCATTGTTCTACCTCCATGATGTATGTACATTAACCTCATAATGATATTTGAGGATAGGGTCAACAATGGGGAACAATGCAAACAATGGCAAACATAAGCCCGTACCATTAACCTACTGTTTCTGTGCAAGGAAACTAGCTTTGCATTCACTATTTTCAACTATGAACCGAGCATGTATGTTTGCCAGTGTTCACATTGTTTGCCAGTGTTTACATTGTTTGCCAGAGTGGACCACACCCCTACGTTTGGTGCCTGCGTGTACATCGCAATCTAATCGTCTCCTTTCTCCATTCAGAACAATGTACAGTTCGTGTAAAATAGTCAAATAGAAGGAAAAAAGTCTGGTACCCACATTATGAAGTGCAAAATTGAGCTAACATAGCCATTGTGTAATAAGGAAATCTGACAAAACTGGTTGCTGGGGGCGTTGTTCAGGATCCAATACCCAAATTAACAGTTTCCCCAACACTTTTCCTTAGTTCCCTGACATATATTTTACACACAATCTTGTATTTTTCTGACCAATGTAGCTCCGTCACCTTCATGTCACTTGCCTTCAGCTTTTGCAATATGGCCGTGTCAGAATTAGTGGCTATGGCTGGATCTTTAAATCAATGTGCATTGAAGCATATGCTGCCCTTAGCAACAGCCAAAGCCGTAGCCATAGATGCCAATATGGACACGAGGTGGAGACATTAAAGTCTGTAAGCGTCATTAGACCTAAAACCATCATTACAGGGAAGTGGTTAACACTATCGTTTTTGTTACATGGCATGATTGATGACATCTCTCTGAAAGATTACATTCATTTCAGTTCCTTGATTTTGCAGGAAGGGTATCAAAAACTTAATTGTTTTTTCACTTCACGGTTCAACGATTGGTTCCAGTAAAATGCTTATCAGCTAAGCCTTCAATACGAACCATGGGGAATGTTGGATTCGTCTCAAAATTTTACTGAGAGCTCAGAGAAAGTATTCCTTTCTCATTTCATTTTGTTTACTGTCATTTTTATTTTCATTTTTTTTATTGTTTGCTGCATGTTTCTCTTGTAATCCAAGAAAGGTGTAACCATAGCACTATATAAATGTGTATGTCACCTCACAATGCGCTTGTTTAGTACTGTAAAAAAAAAACTACAGAATTTTCTGTCTCAGGAATTGTAACATGGTGTCGGTGAGTAAACGTATACAGATATACCACTGTTGAAATGTAGCATTATGTATGTACATGTACAGTGTATAGACAAGAGAAATTTGTTGATAGTGTGGTTATGCATTTAAAACCAACTGACATTGTCAGGTTATACGTGTGTCAAACTCCCCATTGGTGCAGATTCTACTGAATAAAAATGTCATTGTTACCAACAGAATGATGTGGAATAGTTATTTGAAAATCTAAGTAATTGGCTTTTATGATTTGCTGACAAAGAATTGGATGTGATGTATGAATAATTGTGAAAAATATTTTCCCACTACTAATTGTTAACCTTTTCAAGCCGTTAACATACACGCAAATTTGTGATTTTAGGGTAAGTCCAAAAAGCCCAACATTTCCACAGTCATACAAAGAGTATGAAGGGGGTGGGAGTGGGTTAGAGACTGTAAAAATGTTGATATTTAAGTAATGCACATCAATATTGAAAGACAATGTTGAAAAAAACTACTTTGGGGGAGGGGGGGTCCTCGAAAGTAGTACTCTCTGTTGACCTGAAAAATGTTGACAACTTAAGATGGTCCTTACAGAGTATACGTTGTAATAATACAGAGCAAAGATCGGGTGGCTAACTAGAGTCGACTAAACTTAACCATAGTCAATCTAGATGTCACTAGAATGCTGCATGGTTGAACTAGCTAGTCCAACTGGATCAACCTAGCTCCGGAGCATGCATGGTTGAACTAGCTAGTCCAACTGGATCAACCTAGCTCCGGAGCACTGTTTTTCTAGTCAACTAACGAAGTTACGTCACTTTGTCAAGATGGCGGTTTGGTTTCCTGGCGGAGAAAGTTTTGTAAACAAATTGCAATAACACAAACAGTTGGTTTAAAGATGAATTGTAGGTTTTTTGCCAAAAAGATATGTCAAATATTAAGATAATAATTATCATTGCACTGTATTTTGCAAGTAATTTATGAGCCAATATATGAGTCATATTTGACGAATCAATCGACTAAATGCGTGATTTAATAGCAATGGTTAGCACCCGAACTTGCTCCAGAATGAAATATTTCACTGTATATAGAACAAGTTTTCTTGTTTGAGGAGTGGGATCATTTGGGACGTAGACCCAGGGTCTAGTTCCTGGAAGGGGAAGATATATCATGAGTAACATCCTGATCCCTCCCTCTGATCTGCATTCTTTAGGTACGTGTAATGATGTTAAAGGCCTACTCTACAAGTATGGGTTTTTTTTAAGTGCCAACAGCGCAAGAAATGATTCAATGCCCAATATATCTCTGATTGGCTATATTTTCCCGCTTTTTTTTCTGGATACTCTCCATTAATCCTTTGCTCCTCTATTTGCTGTAAATGGATATGTTGTGTTTGTTTTTGTTTGTGCCTCTGACGAAGGTCCGGTTTGGATCGAAAGCTAGGGCCATCTTCCCTACTAACTTGATATATATACATAATTCTGTTTGTTTGTATAGTGATGGACGCCAAGTTCTTATTGTGTGATGAAACTCGCACATGTACATATTAATTTCATGATGAATCGTCACTTTATGCGGTAATACCCGATGCAGGTTGCCCTTAACATTATGAGCAAGTACAAGTACCTGAGCTGTCATGGAAGCAGAGGAAACCACCTTCACTGAACAGGGTTGAATGTGATGCAATTTTTCACTTTTATTTATGTTGTTTACCGTAGATGATACACCACAGCTTGTTTGCACAAACAGCCCAGATTGATCTGTTCTCAATAGACCATGTAAGTCTCTACCCCTATTCAAACATTTTTGGTGGTCCCACATTGCTTTAACTGATCCTAATGTTCAGACGAATATGCACGAGACTTGCACAGTCTATAGCGCTTTGTATTGCGACATCACACTTTGCTTAGCACTAGCAGTCAAGGTTGGTGCACATTGGGGGGGGGGGGGTAAGATCAATCTTAGTTCTTTGTGAAGCTGACCACAATGTACATCTGAGACATGGGAGGGGTCTCATATCATACATGGGAGGGGTTCACCTGAAACCCAACCCATTCAATGTGCATGTTTTTTAGTACAGGTTTTCCCCCAGGTTGTTTTAGCAAATAAGCGGCCAGTTTAAATGTCATTTTCTATTTCATGCAGAATTGAAAGCTCCTCAAACTGTCATTCAATTTCACTATAATGTGTAAGCAATTGTTCGTTAGTGTTGTGCCATTGTAAAAGATTACCATTCAATTTCAAAATCCACTCAAACAGCATTCAAATTCACAGCAGCTTTTCGCTGAAAGCTGTAGTTGCGCCTACTCTGTTAAGTATAATGCTGGTTTTTTCACGACTATAAAAAATGCCTTGTAAGGCTAATTGAATACAATGCTACATAAATCCAAATACCTCAAAGTAAGAATTAAAAGATGGTTTCAGCTGAAGAGGCAAAATTGCTTCAATGTTAATACATGTAAGTGAAAATTTTGCTGCAGATGACTGGGAAATTACCTATAATATCTAAATTTGACGTTGATGGCTTATTTGTGTGGAGTGATTACGGTTTTCACAAACATCTCATATACTACAGTGTGTTTGAATGGGTTTTTTATTCATGTATTGATACTGCAAGGGTCCGTGTTTAATATTTCTGCTTTCTACAGCATTGAGTGTGTACCTACACTGCAATACTGCATGCACAATGTGGAAGTCATTGCGGTGTTCATTGAGTTGGATAGTACGGTCGTTGTTATTTCACAAGTCACTCTGAGTGATAGGAAAGTGAAAAAAAATATTTCCTGTTGTAGGATGAGTCATATCAGGTATGAACTATTCTCATGGATTGTACTCACATTGCAAGAGATTCTGTTATTCTTGGGTTGAAACAACTGCAACACTAAATTCAATACTTAACCATTCTATGTGAAAGTGAGGTAGCTTACATTTGAGTGTAATGGGACCTTTTTTTCCTGGTTCAATGTTTCCACCACTGCTACACTTGTACTTGTGGGATTTGGACTGGCTTCTCATCACCAGGCAATCTGGGCATTCTAGCGATTAAAACATATCAGGTCTAGAACGTGAAAGGTCATGGGTTCGAATCCATCCTGTTGAAAGCACAGAGTGTTCAGTGCTTAGCGTCTGTCTGTGTTTTAATATTCGCTACCTTATGGAGACTGAGGACAAAACAAGAAAGGGAAAAATAAAAGGTCTCTAGACGGGAATCCTAAAAACTCGGGTTCTCCACAGGGAATTTTGTGTACAAAGTCTGCGGGAGGATGTTAAGTAAGGAGAGAACAAAAGATGTCTCCACAGGGATGTGGAATGTGTGCGTGTGGCAAAAACTAAAGTCATCAAATTTAACCTTGTTTCATTGTTCTTTATAATGAAATCTTGAGCATTTGCAACACGTGTCAAACTAACAGGCAAGTCCAAACTTTACATTTGGTTGCAGAAATCTTAAACCATTGTAGGAATGATTTATGTCACACTTAACAGTGTGATAATAACTTGCATTCTTCCTATTTTAGTCCATGTCGGAATTTGTGGCGATGGCTACAGCTGGATCACTGCATTAGTGTGCGATGAAGTATAGGATGTCCATAGCAACAGCAATAGCCATATCCGTAGCCGCAAATTCAGGTGTAGCCTTAGTGAAAGAAAAATAAGAACAATTAAAGTGTCTGTTGCGAAATTTGCATCTTTTACCCAAATTTATAGAGCTGCTTTAAGCAGAAATTTGTGCTGAGCTAAATTAAGCAGGAAACCAGTCAAAGGGTACACTTGTGACATTGTATTTTGGCTGGTAACCTTATTTTGGTAAGCATAATTTTTTGTGTGCTTGGCAACTCTATGAAAATGGTCTCAGGTCTTTGCGTACTGTCTTAATAACATGACATCTGACAAGAGCGCTTTGTCTGCTCTGATTACCATCACAGCAAATATGATGCGCCATACATCCACATATGATGACGTTTTCAGATGCTATCAAATTCTCTAGACTGTCCTCCCTGCCTTTTTTTTTATTTATTAATAAAAGAATTTTGTGTTGTGTCTAGTGTTGCATATCCTAATAGGTTTTTCATTCCATGTTGATAGGCATTGGGAATTAAAGGGCAGAAATCCAGGCATTTTTAATCACAGTGAATTGAGTGCCCTTGAAAAGTGTCCAGTTGTTGGGAAATGAGAATCAATTCTGTCATTATTGGCCTCACATTTGATGCTGAGCATCCCAGCTTAAGGGATGCCACATGAATGATTTTTAGATCTCAAAATCCTCCAATTTGAAGAAGGAAGCATTATTCAACTAACTTGATGAAATTTTGTTTGTGAAAGCATTAAAAAAAACCAGTATTATAAGTGACTGGTCTTCTTTTTATCTATCAGACGGGGGGATTCAGGTCGGTTTAATGCACTAGTGATCTCAAAAGATCAGAGGATTCTAGTGACAGCAACGGATCTTAAGACCGGAATCAAACAAACAAAATCATTAGATTGAACAGGCAAAATAGTCTCCGTTTTCTGATTTGTTTTAGTTGTTTGCCCTCAGAAAAGTTAACAAAACTGTGATTAAATAGCCTTAAAAAAATCGATTAAAGCCTACACCTACATGAAATGTTCCTCCTTGTTTTTCCAAGGGCTGAGTGTCACTCCTGTTTCAATTCAGAAGATCACAGATTATAAAATTCATACCCATACTAATCTTTCAGAAATATATTTTTGTGCGAGGAACTGACAAAATAAAGTAAACAGCATTAAAATGAAGCCCTCCCCTTAAGGAATAATTAATTGCACTATACAATACAATCATGCTCATGAAGCAATGGTATTGAATTATTTGACAATGGTATGGTTTCATTTCCAGACACTGCAATATTGTCTGCAATGGTTGCACACAGAGTATATAGGCCTATATACACGTAAACAGTTGCTTCATATGACATATGGGTTTCTACAAAATTCACATTACCGGTAAGCATTTGTGTACACAGACTTAAGGAAGGGCACTAGTGTGCATAAAGAAGGAATTTTACTTGAGTTGGAGGTGCTCTATGGTAACATCAACACAAAGACGGTCCGATCATAGAGCTGCTTATGCAGCAAACATTGCTTAGAAATTTTCTGCTAAGCAAAAACGAAGCAGGATATACCAGTCATAAATGGTACATGTGGAAAGCTATTTTGGCTGGTAACCTTATAAGTATGTTGTTATTATGCTTAGCTACTTGTTGTGCTTAAGCAGCTCTCTGAAACTGGGCCCTGGCTTGGCCTTCAGGTTCCCAGTTTCTGTTATGTCATTCAGTGTCTTCCTAAATGATAAGGTACCTTCAATCAATAATCAAGTCTTATCAGTCAACATACTGTTTGGAAATGAACTGTGGTAGTGGTACCAGATATTTTTGAGTTTTTCAGTTTTTGGTAATTTGCATGTTGAAGATCATTGGGTTTCTAGTTCCAGAATCAAGGGGGAAAGTTTTATTTTTCTGTAAGTCTTATTTTTGAGGGAAATAAACATTGTTACCAAAGGAAAGTAAAGTTGAAAGCATTTTTCCCCTGGCCTATTTCCAAAGATATTTTCTGGGTGCGCATAATCTGTACTTCAAACCAATATAATGAAGTATATTTTGTTGCCTGATGTGTTATTCTAAAAAGAAAATACACACACAAACAAACAAACACCCCAACACCCCAACAAACAAAAACCATGGAACTAGATTCCCAAATGAATGGACAGTTTGGGACTAAATGTCTTTGTGGGGTGTTGTTGTTGAAATGATAACAGAGACTGACTCAAGTGGAGGCATTTCTTGTCCAATATTTCTTGATTTCTTTTAGCAACTTGTTTTAACTTAGCTGGCAATTATGTGGACGCTCACAAAATTCCCAAAACAAAATGTTTTCTTTCATTAGTTCTTTTCTCTGCAGATTAATGACAAAATAGTTCATGTTATTTGGTATTTATGGAAACTGAAGATATAAATAAACAAATTCAACCTACAGGATGTCAAATTGTAACTGAAATCAAGATGTCCTGTTAGATTACTAGAGATACAGAAACTAAACAATCTCCGAAGTGACACAAGCATCATCTGCAAAACTTGCATTCTTTAGAATAAATTTACATGGTTTAAATTTTACATAATTAATAACGCTTGGTGCTTTCACTTTATAAATTACAAATGACACAGAAATTAGGTTTGCATTTGTGAAACAGCTTCTGTTTCATTTTCTATGTATGTTTAGAATTATTTAATATGGACCGTATTAAGATATAAATAAACAAGTTCATCCTACAGGATGTCAAATTGTAACTGAAATCAAGATGTCCTGTTAGATTACTTAGAGAATACAGAAACTAAACAATCTCTGAAGTGAAACAAGCATCATCTTGCATTCTTTAGAATAAATTTACATAGTTTAAATTTTACATTAATAATATTTGGTGCTTTCACTTTATAAATTACAAATGACCCATAAATTAGGTTTGCATTTGTGAAACAGCTTCTGTTTCATTTTCTATGTATGTTTA
>CM021531.1:18458102-18469291 GCA_010994315.2 Pisaster ochraceus
CCCAAAAAACCCCAAAACAGTATAGTAACAAGAGGTTTTCAGCTGATGGTCGAACACCCAATAAAATTGAATAGCAGCTGTTACCGATAGGATGATTATTTGTTTGTACAACAGTGATATTTTTAATGATGGTCATTGGTGCTGATGAACCCAAGGACTGAGGCCCTATAGTTATTGTAGGACTATGTCTTTTTCAGAGGTGGACTTTCAGTATGCTAACTATCTTAACACTATTCTGACCTCGATCAATCCCCAGCTTAAGGTCTTCATTAATTAATTTGCAAATAGATTCTGGCGCGGTCTGAATTCCGTCGCAGTTGGCCACCTCACATAATCCCAGTGTGACAGCGGGGCCTGAAATGGTAAGCGCTGTGACGAGTTCGGTACTCAAGCCTCTCCACAAATGTCACCCAACTGAATTCAGTTTGTCATTGTTATATAACCTAGACTGAGCAAGTAGTTATGTATATATAAGTATTTGCTTTCCTAGCTCTGTACCAGTTTTAAAGGCAAAGTATACTTTTTTTTTTTAACCGGTCGAGTGTTTTAATCCTATGTGAACGTAAACATATATAATAATAAAACCAACCTGTGAAATTTTGATTTCAAAAGGTGGTAGTGTTTTTGAGATATTGCTGAAAGTCTGGAGTAGTTATAAACCACGCAGGAAAAATAATCCGTAATTGGAATACACAATCTGAGAAATGTTTTGCAGAAACGTTTGTCAGATCGAAATGTTTTTTTTTATCCTTCTCTCTAAAACCACATTCCTTAGAAGGGAATCATTTCTCAAAATGTTATACATTATCAACAGCTGCAGTGTGCTTCTTTACCAAGTAAGTGTTTCTGGTCATTAATTTTTGGAGTAATTACCAAAGGTATATACCCTCCATTTAAACTTTGTGTGATCGGTATGAGCTTTGCAAGTTGCGTGTTCAGGAGACATCTGTTGGAAATGTGGACTTCAATGGCCTTTGTGGCACCAGACAAACTTGATGCTGATAATTGACCCCCACCCCCACCCCCTCACCCCCATCCTAAATTCTTCAACCCCCCAGGAAGGAAGAGGTTGTATCATCAGATCAGTAGTTTTTTTGTTTGGAATCAAAGAATTAAACATTTAATTTGTATATTTAATTCGCCTGTAAGCACAAAAACTTGCTCTGCACAGAAAAATCTTGCTTTGCGGAAATAGTTTACCGGCCAAAATACCGTACAGTACACATTGCTGCGACTGGTACCTCACTAATTTCTTGCTTAGCGCTTATCAAACTGGGCCCTGATGGGTCCAATTTCATAGCTCTGCTGACCATCAGAAAAAGATTTGCGCTTCCTGTGGCAGAAAAAAATATATATCTATACTTAAGTTTCACAGATTAGCAATGAATTTTTTTGCCAGATGAAAGGGTTTTTATGAAAGCCACTCGCAATTTGCATTCCGCTTACGTCTTTACTCTGTTAGAACCCTTTTGATTTGATTGTTCAAAAAGGATTTTATTTATTCTTTACTTTTGTCTGAACCGGTTTGAACTGCTGCACTGAACTTGCTTCTAACCGACCACTTTTTATTAAAATTGAGATTTCTGCCTGATTGAAATGTGTGTTGGTTTATTACTAATAGCTTTTGGAAGAGCTCTCATTATTCTGATATGAACTGGCTTGAACTTGCCTCTTTCTCATTTTAGATGCCTCAGAGAGTTATTCCTCACAATTTATTTTTAGTGGAGGGATTTCTACACATTAAATTAATTGATTTGCAGGGGTGCATTGCCTTTTGGTAGGATGCATGCCTTTATGAACTGGCGATATTCTAATGTCAAAGGTTGAATATGGGTCTCGGCCATAGTGGGTGGTGTTGCGGAGTTCGGTAATCGTCAGTCTTGAAATGAGTTGTTCAACTTTGCCTTAGTGATTTGTATTGTGACATCACATTTTACCCATTGTTATATGAGATTGATTCAAAGGTGAATCTCAAGGGCTATTCAGAATAACTCACATTTGAAATTTCAGGTTTTTTTCTTTTTTTTCTTCTTCAAATCGTTGATTTAATAAATGTTTTTCTCTATGTGTTTTGGGTTTTTCTTATTTTAATTTTTTTTTTGTATTGAAAAACAAATTTCTATTTAGGTTGTTTTCATTGACCAACCCACCCTGTACTTCGTATTTGGTCCTTTAATGTTTTAGCAAGTGGAGTTGAGGTCGATTTCTCAAAGCACTAGGATTCAGATGAATTGTCAATATCGCCATAGTAATTTGTATTTTAAAGTCCCACTTTGCTTAGAAGATATGATACACAGCCTAAGATCAGTCTTAGCTCTTCGTCAAATCAGGCCCTGGGTTCAAATACATAGAGCTGCTTAAGCACAAAAAGTAGCTGTAAGCACAACAAAATTATGCTTACCAGAATAAGGTTAACAGCCAAACTACCATGCCGCATGTACAATCTGTGACTGGTATCCTGCTCAATTCTGCTCAGCAGCCAATTGTTATTGTATTTTCTGCTTAACCAGCTCTTGGATTGGTTTTAGGCATCACGGCATTCTGAGATTTCAGCCTTGCTGCTCTGGGTTGGAGTCTGGGTCTGATTCCATTTATTGACTCCAACAGGGACAGTGGATTAATTTCTCATAAATCTCTGACCCATCTGGAGACCATAGTTTTCTTAGTCACCACAAGCTATGTTTATATTCTACAAGAGATATTGCCATTCTTTTAAAATTGTCATTCCGTTTAGAATTGTGGCGTGTCATGGTCAAGCAGTCTAGGGCATAGGACTCAAGCTCTGATGGCCTAGTCATCGGGGTGTGTTCAAATCCCGGTCGTGACACTCATGTCCTTGAGCAAGACACTTTACCATAAATTGCTTCTCTTAACCCAGATGTATAAATGGGAACCTGTGAGGTGCTGAGTCAGTATTACGTTGGATTAACCCCTTGGCACAAATATAAAAAGCTGTTTTAGGTTTATGCTCTGTCAGGGAGTTAAGAAAGTTTAAAGGGTCTGTATACATTTGGTAATGACTCTGAAATTTATTGGCAATAAAAACAGCAGCTTTGGATAGTATAATGCAGTTTGAGAAACATTTCACTTCGAAGTTCATGCGGTTATGGAAAAAGATATCACTTTTTATCCCCCAAAATTTGAATCTGAGAAACGTTACTGTCAGTAACCACCTTTTGAAATGAAATTTTCACAGGTTAGTTTTTATTGCATATATATCTACATTTATATAGGATTAAAGCAATCAAGCGGTTGCAAAAACCAAAGGCATACTTTGCCTTTAAAGAATGTGTTAAGTATGCCTGATGAACAGGGATAATGTAAAGCCTTGACTTAGTTTCATATGTGCTAAATACTGTAAGAACGCAGTATTATTAAAATGGCCTCTGGCAGACAGCCAATGTTACCTTCTTTTCATTTCAAACTTGTTGAAAGATTCATAAAATGCAAGGTATACAGTGTTGTCATATCATTGTGGCAAAGTAGGACTCGGTCAAAGTACGGTAAGCCGTAGTCTCATGTTGATCTACGTCACACCGATGAAGGGACGTAAATGGAGAAGTCGCAGGAGGAATCTTGAAATTCTTGGAGCAATGAGGGCTCCGTGTGATGCCATGGTGGAGCTAAGAAACTCGAGATGGCACCCGTTTTCTGTGTGGGGACTTAAGTAGGTGACTGAGAGTAGAAGTGTGGGCCCCTCATTCTGCCACTAGGCATAATAATCTTCTCTGGAGTTCGTCAGTTTTCCTGCCTCTTGGATTACTGTCAACGAGAAACTGTCAAAGACAAAAAAACCAAGACAGGATATTACAACAAATCATGTTTAATGGATGGATTTTTAAACTGGGATGAGTTGTGTTAATCTATTCAACTTTAATTAACACTTGAATTGAACGTGTATTTAGTTTTGATTTTATGTTGGGCGGGGCATTAATTAGTTAATGTCGGAAGTACTTTTCGTACTTAACCCATTGCTTATAATTCTGCCCATGGGGAAAGAGAAGTCTTGCAGCTCGGCAACTTGATTCAAGTTTCGTTTGAAAATGGGCACATATACATGGGGTACAACATTTTTATTGCCTGCATTCATCATAAAAACTCATGTTAACACAAACAAACTTGACGGACGCGTGCACCAGAGGCGTCAGACTCAATGTTTGACTTCATAAAAATAGACACCAATTATTTATATTCTGGCGCCAACGGTACCTTTTTCCTGAGGTTTATTTATTGTACTTTGTCTATAATTTTGCCCTTTTCAATCCCATGGCCGTCCTTGTGTATACACAACGAGTACATAAAAGATCAAATCTGAACATACTTGATGGAAATTTACATTATAGGATGTAAGAAAATTTTAATTCTGAGAAGACCTTAGTATTTGTAGAACAAACTTTTCTTGCATAAATCATGACCAAAAAAACTAGCTCAATGCGCCTCCTGTGGGCTTTTGTTAATTATTGGAGGGAATGTGTGTGAAGTTGGCCTGGCTCACAGTGGAATTATGTCACACTTACAAACAGGGTTGAGTAAACAATGACAAATTTACTCGGTTAGTCTCCAATTATTGCTTGGACTGGACACTGGATCTGAAGCCATGAAACTTGGATGAAACCAGGAGAACGTGTATTTTGAAGGATGTTTGAAATTTAAGATTACTATGTTCAATCCAGTTCCTGTATGATCAACCATTGGATCATTGTGTACTGCTACAAATATTATTGATGCTGCTATTGAAATGTCAGTATACTAATGTTGTTATTTCAAGTTATTTTTAAGTGAAGAAATAACAGAATGATTATGCAAAGTCCTCCTAAAGACAATCTAAAGTAAACGAATTTATTTCTCTTTTTATTATTCTGAACTTGGTCTCTCCAAAGTCGTTAATAAGTGTGTGCGTCGTCTTGATTTGTAGAGAAGTGCTGGAGGAAAGAATTGTTTTCAATCCAAGCTGGCCTCATGAATAAACACCAGTGAGTGTGTGAAATCGTCTAGAGTTCATCGGCCATATTCCTTAATGTCAAGACAGTTGAAGGTTTATGCAGAATCGCCAATAGAGGTGAATCTCAAGACAAATCCCTGCACATGGCTTTTACAGGTGTGCATTTATTCGAGCTGATGTTTATTTGCAATTTCAATAAGCGTTGCACAATTTTCCGGCCTTAAAACGCCATAACAATTCTGGAATGGAAATCAGCAAGTGTACTTTGGAGAGCTTCTTTATTAAATGTCGTTGGATTGCATTGAATTTAATCTGAAAGTGTATTGTACTCAGCTTGACTGAAATTGTTTTTTTGTGTGCAAATTTTGACAATTTAGGCTGAGTCTTCACAGCTGCTTGTGTAATTCCTGCTGAACATAAGAACTGTAAATTCGGTTGGTGGCAATGCTTTCACCAACGCAGCTCTCAGATCTTGGAATGAACTGCCATCTCAAGTCAGATTGTCAGACACTATTCAGTCACTTAGGTGGCACTTAAAGACACACTTATTGTCAACTTTGTAGTATTCTTGTTTTTGGATGTTAGGTCATCTGTTTATTCTGGAATGTTCTCTCTCTGGTGAGTTTTGATGCTTGTCACAGCGCTGTGATCTGTATGAAATAGCGCTCTATAAGAACTTATTATTATCGCTATCATTTTGTATTCTTCCTCTTCTTTCTTATGCCATGTAAGTGTGATGAGATGATTTATGTTAAAAACAAACTGCCACACAGCTGCAAATATTATACATGTTAGTGTATTGATTCTGACAAAACTATAAACATTGTTATGTTATCAGATCTTTGAGCTGAATTCACAGGGTGTTTGTTTTTTTTGGGTAATAGGTTTTGTTTTTTTACACAGTCATGCTGTATATTTTTCATCCAATGTGAATACTCAAGTTCACATGCTTCAGTTTATTTATACAACCCGTCAGAACATTCATAAACGATCCACATTCCACAGGAGATGATCCATCACACCAAACACAAATCACTTCTTGATTTTGTGAGGACTTCAATAATTAATCCCAGATTTTATTTTTGCTAGTGCTGGTAATATTTCAAATGTCGAGTCGGTTCGCATGTGTGCAGGGCTAAGGAGAGGTGAGAACGTAATGGTTTTAATTATGGCGTTAAAGGGGAGGACATGTCAAAGTAATCGAAAAACCGATTGGAAAGCAGATGAATGAGAACTGTTATGGCAAACATTGCGAAAGCTGATTTATCTCACATGGCATTGATTTTGGAGAAAATATGAAAATAATCAAAAATTTGAAAAAATCTTCTGCCGGGATATATCTTCCCTGTGAAATTTTCTAAACATTTGACTCTCTCGTTCTAAGAATAGATCTGAATGACAGATTTTAGACATTACACTGCATTTCTGAGGTGATAACTCAATGTTAAGTGAATACTGATGTCATATTGAATCAGTAAAACTCACTCACTGTCAAGTTGTGTTCAGTACCTGCCAAGCTGAGACCTTGTGTGTGTGCCCCGGGAAGAAGGCCCTAATGAAAAGTTACTGGAGAGAGGGCGTAAGCAATTAATGTGCAAATTTGTGTTTCAAGTAAACCATGGATCAGTTTGGTTACCATTCAGAAGTCATTATAGAAAGGTTAAATTCTGAATGGGAATGGGAAAACATGCCCTTGGGGTAATTCTAGTAACAGATTTAATAGTTATGCCTTTTTTTTGTCGGGGGCCATTTGATTGCCCTTTCACCTTCTTGTGTGCCTGGAAGAAGGGCATAGAGCCTTACGCCCCTCTTTCTGTGCCTGGAAGAAGGGCATACAGCCTTGCGCCCGTCTTGTGTGCCTGGAATAGGGCATAGAGCCTTGCGCCCGTCTTGTGTGCCTGGAAGAGGGCATAGAGCCTTGCGCTCGCCTTGTGTGCCTCCTGGAAGAAGGGCATAGAGCCTTACGCCCTTCTTCCGGGCACACAACGACTCCTTTGTTCAAAGGACTTGTACCTGCAAAAAAAGTCCTTTCTTTTCCACTACCTTCTTAAAAGAAATCAGCCAGTAATTTTGTAACTTCCTTTCATTTTCACTCTGAATTATGTTAGAATACATTGCCAAAGATCATCAGCAAGACAGGAAGACTGTTAAAAAGTTGTGACTTATTATTGCTTGGCACAGAAATGTGGCCGTAGTTTACACATTTTGTTTGGCTTTGCCTTTTCATTTGGGCCGTTTCATAACAATCCAGTATCTTAAAACTTCTGGTGCCATTGTGCGGGCCCTGATACCGACATATAACACCCAAGAGACACCGTAACACTATCTTGTCAATCTTTGTCCTTACCTATAAATAAGAAATGGAGCACAGAAAAGCTATCCGTAGTCTCCCTGTATCAGTTTAAAGCTTACACCATAATTTATCCATAATGTCACGTTGAAGCCAATCCATGACACTTTCCAGGCCCCACACTAATAAAAAAAAAAAACACCAGTCCATCCATACAATTTATTGATGGAAAGATTATAATGAAATATAACTCTGAGCGCCATAACGTCTTCTAAAGTGCTCTTATTTTAACGAGTTGTATTACAAGCCGACGACCATATATTTAATGGCCAGGACAGTTGATATTTCTTAAGTGCAGTTAGTTCTTTTGCAGATAACGGTTTAAAAAACAACCTTTATGTGTTTAGTCCTTTATACTCCGACTTTCTTGTATACCTCACGGACATTTAATCAATTTGATGCAATTAGACAGAGTCGTTGATAGAGCTTATTAATTCATATTTAAAGGAGAAATTAGTTGGAACTTTGGAGAGCACTGTTCAAACAAAAATTGTGCTCATAAGAATAAGGTTACCAGCCAAACTGCCATATCAGGTGTACAATTTATGACTGGTATCCTGCTCATTTCTGCTAAGCAAAAAAAAAGCAGCTCTATGAAAGCACTGTTTGCAATTACTTCTCAAGGTCTAGAATTTGTGTAGATATGAAGGTGATTCCTCGGCTGCCACTTCCCAGGTTGTATGTGTTAAGTGTGATCCCTGGCTATACGGCAGGTACAGGTTGAATGGCTTCTGACTGGCACCCCCAAACAAATATATTAACAAAACAGGGAGACCACCAACACTAGGGGTAGATAGCTCAGTTGGTAGAGTATCGGCACGTTGTTCCGGAGGGCGCAGGTTCATATCCCGCTCTAGTCAATTTGTCTCTGTTCAACAACCCAAATTATTTAACATTTACCCCAGTCAGTTTTCCTTGTGAGAAAGACTGTATTATTATTTTCGTTTATTTATTCATTTGTACCTTTGTCAATTTAATGAGATTGGCCTTTACCAAGTCAACTTACCTTGGCCTTTCAGCAATGTGAATTGTATGATATGCCTCCAGGGGTGTGGCTTTTAACTTTCAGTTTCGGGTTTGGAACGGTTGTGTCTCAAGATACAGGAGCCTGTCAAATCTCAGGCTGTACCGCAGATCCATACAGGGTCCAATTTCATAGTTTTCTTCTCAGCAGAAATGCGCAGGATACCAGTCACAAATGGTACTTGTCACATGGTATTTTGGCCGGTAAAAACATTTGAAGCAATAATTGTCTGCTTAAGCAACTCTATGAAATTGGGTTCAGGTCTTGAGCCCCAAAATGTAATTTTGACCAGAAATACTTTCTACAAACCACAATTATGTTTCCTTCCTTTTTATATTTGCTGAAATTTTAGGACACTTGGAAATAACAACCCTACAGAGTAAATATTTTAGTCAGCATGGTCAACCTTCAAGTATATATACCATTAAACTGCAGAACTTGTTCAGATTTGAAGTTACAAGTTGGAAATGTTAGAATTTGCCAGACTCTGGCCAGTGGTTCTGGGTATGTCGATCCCTGCATGGTGAACTAACGCTGCAACTGTTGGCACACCAACTTAAAAAAAAATGTTTTTAAGCAATTGTTGATGCGAGAGGTCAATAAGAATGGATTCATAAGTATACTTTCATCCTGAAGTAATTACTTCATCCTGAAGTAATTATTAAACATCAGTGAAAATGTATTGATATCCGTTAAGTTTCAAGGCTTTTTTGAAAATGACACAAGATTTGAAATCAAGTGTTCTTCATTCTGGAATGTCGTACTAACTCTCCAAATGTGGATCCCCCCCTTGGAACAACCACCACCCGAGGCTGCACCATGTATATTTAAAGTTGACTAATTAGCAGGTGGTGCTCCACAAGCTTATTATCTCACGTACTCCCACCCTAACTTGCCCTTTCCCAATTTCGCCGAGGGGCACATGTAGGCTCAGAGTTCCCTCTTTCTAGTCTATTTCCATGCTCCAGTTATTCATAACCAAGAGCATGGAGTGAAAGAAAAACAGAATCATTTTCATTTATACGGTTTTGGTTCACCGTCATTCCCTTCCCACCCCCGTTTGGCGTTCAGATCGCTGGTTGAATGCGAGAAATGATCGCAAATCAATGGTCTGTTGATCAGTTCAAATGGAATTTCCTCTCTCCGGCCGTGTTCTGGACCGAGATTGTTTTATTTGTAAACATATGATTCCAAGGTGCGTTAGGATGACTGGTAATGTCAGGTCGGCATCAGAATTGAAGGGAAGAATTTTTGTGACGGGAAATTTATTCCAGTTCTTTGGTTTTCAAGAAATATCATCATTAAAGGTATGGTACACCATTGGATGTTAGAAGAGTTGAATCTCCATCAAGTTTTCAAGACTTTTTGTAATGAGATGTCACATGTACATGTACTTTTTGGTTAACAGGAGAAATTCAGCGTTTATTAGTCTTTTTATTTTCCTGTTTAGGTACAATTTAAAACTCATTAGAGCATTTTATTGTTTTAATATTTTACCTTTAGTTGTCAGTTCCCCTTAGAGTCAATTTGGTACAACAAAAAAGTATTTCCCAGCATCATATCATTGTATTTTACACTAAGTAAGTTTTGTAACGATTCTTGGAGCCTGCCAAAACATTTTGGATGCAGTTGGCATTTCATTTTTTTTTATGATTCTGGGAGCATGCCGAAACATTTTGGATGCAGTTGGCATTTCATTTTTTTTTAACGATTCTGGGAGCATGCCGAAACGTTTTGGATGCAGTTGGCATTTCATTTTTTTAACGATTCTGGGAACATTTTGGTGAGGTCAGTGCCCTCACTCCATCTTCTGAAACTCATAGCCAGCTTGGCGTCTGCTCAATAGGGCAGTGACTTCTCTGGATTATAAAATGACTGACAGACGGTGTCAGATCAGTACTCAACAAATTTCTCGTCCCTCTGTTTGTGGAAGTATTTGATAAAAATTAAACCCGACGTGTGTCTCTCAAGCAATTTTCATACACAGCCCCTACCTCCAAATCCGATGAAGTCACAACCGGAAAAGCTTTCAAGATTTTTAGTATTTTGTTTTAATGAAAAGTTTAGCTGGAGGTCTTAAAAAGACATGGGTGAAATTCCTTGGCCTACCATAAAGACTCGTTTTTGACTCGTTTTTATCAGACACGAACGTAATCTCGCAGTTTACTTTCACTGAATATGTCACTTTTGAACTAATGTTTTAAAAAAAAATGTTTGGCACAATGAGACATATGCCTGTTGAAGAAATTGTTAGATCCTGTGGTTCATGGAGCCGCCAAGTGCGCAGTTTGATCAACTTTCTGTTTTGATAAGTATAGGGTCCATCTTAAGTCTAGATTTGTTATCTTTGTTAATACTTATGATGCTGTGAGCGCTGTAAATTATACACATTCTTGTATCTATTAGGCAGATGTTTGCCTGCCTAAACAGTTCCAGTAATTGCCTTGGAATGTTGTCAAGGTAAAGGTCGCTAATTAAGGCAAGCTGCTCAAGTCTGCATCAAGTTGCACTTTTGCTCATTTTGCTCCCAAAACCTGGAATACACTCACTTATCTCCATCAGAGACTGTGACTCTTTATGCAAATTCAAGAAGTGTACCCAAAATTATTTAATAGGCTGTGTTCTTGATGTAGTGGAGCTTTACAATAGCCTTATTTGTCTGTAATTATGTAAGTGCAAGCTTGGTAGTCTAGTGTTTAGACATCTGCTCTAGAAAGGCAAAGTTCATGGGTTCGAATCCCAACCAAGAAAAATGCCTATGGATTTTATTTCGCGGGACTTGGGAATATACTGAGCGAGTATTCTTTATTGGCAATCAAATTTATATTAAATTCATTGCGGTACGCACTGCTGAACTGTAGGATTCAAACTGC
>CM021531.1:18532981-18544700 GCA_010994315.2 Pisaster ochraceus
TGTTTTAGAAACCTTAGTCTCTAAAACAAAACATCCTCTCTTTAGTGAACAGTAACCCATTTCTCATCACTGTATGATCTACAGGTGTCTTTGATCGGACCAACAGGAGACGACTCGATACCGATCGGGACAAAGAAGGCAGTGAGAGGTATCGTCCACTGCAAAGACTCTCAGAGATGTTCTCCATGGACCTACCCGACACTGACGGGGACATCTTCAGTTTTGCCTTCGTTCCAGAAACAATCACAAGGTACCATTGTAGAATGTGGGGATCGTGGGTTTGAATCCCAGCCAAGTTGGTTTTAAAAAAAAAATTATGTAGAGCTGGAGAAGCACTGAGTAAACGGAGCTTATCACATCAGCGAAACGTACCCCCAAAATAATAAATAAAAGTTATTATTATAACACAAATGTACTAACTCAAATGTCATTTTTTTGCGAGGGGATTGGGTGAAACAAGTCTTTTGATCTGTAAAATTTTCATTTATCGGTGCAATTTTTGTCGTACCTGGAATAGGAATATGTTAATAACATTTTCAAATCCAGGTATTTTGTTTCATTTTTGTTTTTCCCCCCCAGCCTCACACCAATCCATAAAATAGCCATCAGAGCGATAAGA
Source organism: Pisaster ochraceus (assembly GCA_010994315.2). NCBI lineage: Eukaryota > Metazoa > Echinodermata > Asteroidea > Forcipulatida > Asteriidae > Pisaster > Pisaster ochraceus. The sequence continues at coordinate 18,533,601 of CM021531.1, forward strand.
AGGATTCAATATTTGGTAGCTCGCAAAAAATTCCAGGTGGGTATTGTTTCCATGATGATATTTTAGTTCATAAGAAACTACAATAAAAAAAATATTTAAACAATTACAAAAACTAAGTAACTTGGAAAGCTGATACACTTTATGCTGAGTTCGAGCATGTTTGAGATTTACCAATTGTGTCTGAAAATCTTTGGTTTTAAACCAGAAGGTCAAACTTAATTTTGTTGCTAAATTCTTACAAATTTCTTAAGGGTCCAGTCAACATAGCAGAACATGTTTCTGCCCTAGGCAGTTTTAAGAAATATAGTTACACACATTTTTTTGATGATAGCAAGCATGTTATTCTTCCTACTTGAGTCTGATATCCGATTTTTTGGGGGGACCCTCAGAAAATAAAAAGCCTGAAAGCCTACAAAAGCTTTGGGTCAGCCATTGTTCTCATCAAATTTTCCAACTCTTTTCCAACGGCCAAATATCACGCCCGTGATAGATTTCTTGAAAAGTTTACTTTTAGGATTTGAAAGTTTTCACTCCTTTACAAAATGAAATGCTTTACTTTCTCTCCATTTACACTCAAGGAATTACAAATGTCTGGCTAATTTGGGGAACGATTGACTGTCACTAACTGAAAAGTATTGAAATATTATTGTTTTGACAGCAAGCTAAAAAGCCGATTGATGTACGGGATGTTATCGAACAATATTCTCAGGGACATATGAACATGATGGTGCGAATTAAGGAACTACAAAGACGTCTCGACCAAACCGTGGGAAAACCAGGAGCCTACCTCACAAGTAGGCATATTTCCTCATACGTCTTCTTCACCAACTCCTCGTTGTTTTAAAAAAAATAGCATAACACCTCTAACCCGTGCCACTGCGTCACAATGTAAATATGGAGTGTCTTGGCCGAGCGGTCTAGTGCACCTCACTCAAACTGTGGTGATTGTCGGAGTGTGAGTTCGGTTCCCAGTCTAAACACTTGCGTCCTTGAGTGAGACACTTCACCATAATTGCTTCACCCTTGAATGAGGCTTAAAGCTGAGCGTCTTGTGTGTCGTGTAAATCACATAAGAGAACCCAGTGCGCTTATTGCTAAGAGAAAAGGTGCTCATCTCAGCGTTTCTGGCATAGCCGACTGAAGATTTCACTGCAGCACCTTATTTTACCGTTACAGCGTGCTTTATCTTTTTGTTTCATAATTCAAATAAGTTCTGTATACCTGCCATAAAAAAATTTGCACTTTGAGATGCCTGTAGATAAAGTGCAATATAAAGAAAAATAAATTGTTAAAGAAGAGAACTGCCTTCACATTCCATATAAAGGATTGTCTTCAAAAATTAAGTGATGTATTTGGAATTTTCTTTCTAAGTTATTGAAGCCGCTTTGGCCAGCCTTTCATATGATAAAGCTTGTGCGGCTGGCGCCAATTCCAGCATTCCCTGGTCAATGTGTCATGCCCTGGAGCAAGAAACATCAACCATGAGCTGCTTCCCTTCACCCGGGTGTATAAATGGTGACCCATGGGGCTGTGATAACCCTGACTCCCTTGAGAGATTTACTGTGGGTCATCTACTAACAAAATCCAACAGCATGGTACACCGGGATCCAAATTGTTGGACTCTGATTCTGGTCATTATGCCAGAACAACTCTCCATGATAACTGATCAAAGCACTTAACGGTTAAGCTCCGACGTACATATCCATGAGTAGTCTGGATTCCCAGCCGTATCTGGTCCTCATTCTTTCAGCACCCACAGGCTGTCTGAGACGGATCAAGATGGTCTTGGGAAGACAGGTCCCCCGTGGTGGCTGCACCACAAGCTTGGAATGCTCTCCCAAGGAGCTCTCCAAACATTTCTCTACCCTACAGTCCAATCTAAAGACGGTTCTCTTAAACCAGTCATCAACTCTTAAACCAATGACAAATTGACTGCATCTCATACTTAATGTCCATTTTGATTTTCTTTTGAGCATCCTTTCCTTGGTCACATTGGCACTAAAAAAAGTCAATTATTAAGATTTTGTTCATGAAGGTAACCCTTTCCTATTTTTCTTTGGCTCTCTTCTTTTTCCTTTAGTTGACAAGCGAAAACAGACAATACTGGCTCGGATGTCAATCATGGAAAATCAGGTAGAGTAGAGTGTCATCGCAATATCTCTTGATGTGACATTAACAATTCATTAACAAGGAGCCATAATTAAATCAGGCTTGACCTGTAAGCATTGCAGATGTAGGTTTGGAAACTTTGGCTGTATCTGAATCGGCGGCTACAGCTACGGCTCTGACTGTTGCTAAGGGCTTTGCTAAGGTTGTCCTATACTGCAACTAATGATGACCTGGTGACCCAGCCATAGCTGTAGCCACCAATTTAGACATGACCTTTTTGAGTCAGAAGAGACTCTTCCTCCGTCTGTGTTTCTACAGTTCCTAAGAAATGTCTCATAAAATAAACCTTTTACTTGCAATAGGCGCTCATCTAAAAAATTATTAAGTTACGTTTGTATCGTTTACACAATATTTAGCTCTGGGCGAATTTTTTGTTTAACTCTTACATTCTGAGCCATCAGTCTCTGAAATCAAAGAAAAATTTCACCCAGAAAATGTAACTTTTTCTGTTCATGTTTGATGGGAATTTTAGGGTGGTTTAAAAACAAACAAATCAATTAATTAAGTGAATTAATTAATCATCTCATACTATTTTTAGGTACTGAACAAAAATGACCCTGATGGTAAAAACTGTTAATCAGACAGATGCAAAATGGTGCCCTTGATTGTATGTCTTGTCATAAAACACTTCCTTGTAACAGCTACAAGAAATTACCCCATTTTTTTGTTTTTCATTTTTTCTTTTCGGCTACAGATGTATGTGATGGACTCCAAACTAGATGGTTGTATGAGAATCTTGAATACACTGGTCAAGAAGCTGGACGAGCAACAGGAGACGAGAACAGACAGTCCTCGCTTGGAGCCAGTGCAGTCCCACATATAGAGCTTGACTAGACTGTAAACGAAAGGACGCGAAGAGTCGACGGGGGGGTTTATCAAATGCTCAGGGCTTATTATTAGTCAGTGATAGTTTTTTACGTCGGTGGAAGAGATGACCGTAGAAGTGACATGTATAAAGAATGACGCCTAGACACACAGACACACAGACAGGAGTGGACAGACAGACTTACAGATAGACGAACAGACTCTCATATGAAGGCACATTTTCTATCAGCAACAAAATCAGTGGAGACTTTTTAAATATTAATTTTAATAATACTAGTTTTTTTAGAATGAAATTTTTAAAATCTATGAGAACAGTGTAAACACAGTGTTATGTTGCATTGTTTCAATTGAGTATTTATCCCCAGCATTCATCTTCCATGTTGTTTTAAAGAGTTGGATTGACAATTATATTTTTTTAAATGATTCTTTCTTTTTTCCACTGATTTTAAATTTCATACCAGTATCAATCCTGCAGTGAAATATTTCTGTCTACAATATTTCAAAGTCAAGGCAATAGCATTTGAAGGCTTCACAATTCACCTTTGTTTTGGTTGCCGCAATGGAAACAAGCGTGATGTGAACACACACAAAATACCTGGAAAAAAAATTGTGCAGGTTAGTGTGTGTAAATTGAAAACTAGAGGGAGGGAATTAATTTACCGTTCCATGTTATAGTGGATTGTACTTCCCTCTAACAGTCACTGTATGCTGAGAAGTGGAAAAATCTGATATTCAACTTTGTAATTGCAAAAGAAATTTCCGGAAATGGCCAACCACAAAAAAAAAAAAAACAGCTGAAGATTTGCATGCCTTAAAAATCAATCAAATTGCTTTAAGTTTGCACGACCACCGCGCTTTGTTGACTCACCGCTAGTGGGCGCTGTCATTTTTGGCTATACAGTGTACAGCAACCAATCGGACAGCAAAATACTAGACACTACTAGAATGTCTTGCACCAAAACTGACGTTTAAACAATGTGCTTGGGAACCTTCAAGAATATGCACAAGACTTACATGGTTTGTATTGGTACCAATATTGGGTGAATTATCTTTTCTTGATGAGCCATTGTAAAGTTAACAATCGAGCAGTGCCCAAATTAATGGCTTCAATAGTGGCTACGGCTGTAATGCCAAAAACTCCTAGTCTCCAATGTTGTTGTTGCAGCCACTGGCCACAGCCGTAGCCTCAGGGACAGCTGTGCTCAAATGACTAACTTGTGATACAGACGGACAACGTGGGACTTTTGGGACGCTAGGGGGCAGCAGACATACCCAGTAATTTCCCATTGTTTACATAGCTCTAAACAAGCGCACATTCCTAAGAGCAATGAATTTTCTGGTTGAGACTTCTGCCAACTAGCATCTTAAAAAAGGTCTCCAATTACATGGACAGACACACAAAGTCAGACCTAACTGATGGACCAACAGACTGGCCTTCTTCCCCCCCCCAATAGTTACATCTTACCTAACAGACCTGTAGCACCCACCTTCGCAGTAGGGGTGTGCTCGTAAACTGTTCCTCAATGCTAGAAGTTATGAAAGAAACTTTATGAAAAGACTGTGTACAGAAAAAAGACATCACAGCATCTCGGTAGAGTTGGAAGAAAACATTCAGAAAACACTTAAATTAACACCCACTTCTGGTATGTTTAACTTAAGTGACAGTTATAATAACATTGACGTGCAGAAGATTTTATTCATTTGAACTCTACAGAGATCTGAATAAATGCAGAACTGCCAACTCTCCCTGATTCTGCAGAAATTTTTCTGAGAACAAACCAATCTTTCCATGGTCTGATGAACAAATGATTTCAAAACCTCACTAATTATGGAAACTTTTCCCTGTTATGTTAAATTTCATTCTAAATATATTCCTGATTGTTGTACAAAATCTCCCTGATTGCAAGATGCAAGTGTTGGCAAGCATTGAAAGTTGCAGAGTGGTTGGGCCTCAAGCCTTTAAGATTATGTTTCTTGTAAAATGATTTTTCTGCATGACAATTATTTTCTCAGGGTGACATCTGACGTCTAAATTTGAAAAGCCATTTTGCCTGTTGTGTGTTCACTTTTACAGAAATCACAACCTTGTACGTGAAGGTATGCAGATGGTGTCAGACACAGAGACAAATTACTTGACAACTGACCACCAGACAGAGACAGGGCACAAGACTATGGCTGTGTACGAATCAGCGACTGGTTAACTTGTGTTAAAGCAGTTTAGGCTGCTCTCAGCAACACCCTTAGCAACAGCTGCAGACATATCTATAACATAACATAACATGACAATTACATTTTTACAAAATACAAGTTAAGATGGATAGAGTCTAAAGAGCTTTCACAAAGTAGAGATAAACTAACAGGTTCCTAATGACAGCAGGAAGATTGGTCCTTATCATTGGTCCAGCTAAACTGAATGCCCAGAGCTCTGTTTGCACGGGGAACATTCAAGTGAGTGATGTCAAGTGTGGACCGAAGAAAATGTGGAGGAGTGTAATATGACAGTAAATTGGCCAGACATCTAGGAGTCATTTTGTTCAAGCACTTGTCAACAAAAAGAGCAAGTTTAAAATGAATCTGGTCTGTAATCGGTAGCCAATGAAGTTCCTTGAGTGATGGGGTAATATGCTCCCTCAAGGGTGTGGAACTTACCAAAGGAGCTGCACTATTTTGCACTATCTATCAATCTAGCTGCCTTGCTCCGCCGCAGAAGGAAAGCTTCTTCATTGAATCTCTCCTCTCTCCTCTCTACTCTCTGCTACTCACTTCAGTATAACGCCCGTGAATTCCTAGATTTCATCCCTCCGTCTTCTTTTCTGTCTGCCACTTCTCTTGAATCATGCAGGTGCAATAGGCCGCCTCAAGAGCGTAATAACACTTTGTAAACGTGGGTTGTACAGACAGTGTGGACTGTTGTGAGTTGAATAAGTTTTGCTGCCATCATTGGCGGAGGTTGGCAACAGTTTGTGAATGTGTTGCTGAGGAGTTTAGGTAGGTTAGAGTCAAGCCTCACACTGCTGTTGTTATTGGATGCTACACCTCACAACCATATAGATACTGGACAGTGTATTAACATTCAATTCCACTTCATACAAATATTTTACCGACCGCACCCCAATCAAGTTATCAACATTTTTCATGGACAGTGACGTGTGTGACGAGTGACTTTCTACTACAGAGACAAATACTAGACATCTAACACCCGATTCAGACAGGCGCTTTTAGAGTCGCACCGAACCAAATTATTAAATTAAGTACATAAAAAGTGCATCTGAAACAGTGAACAGCGACTGGATGCACTGAAAGTTGAAAGGTCGACTGTTGCAGTCGTTCAGAACGACTCTGGAGCTTCTAGGTTTCAGACGTCGATCTTGTCATGAGCCAAACCTAAATGTAAATGTTATGTTAAGTTTGCCTGCCTGAAACCACAATTTATGTAGAGTCACTCCCAATCTATTTGGTTCGGTGCAATTCTGGAGCACTTCTCTGACCCAGGTGTAACACACAGGCTCAGATAGATTTTAAAACTAGGACAGTTTACATTTGTCTTTTAAACTTATCAGTTTTCTCTGTCGACTAAGACAAAGTTTTCTAGAATTTATATATGCATTATTCAAGCAGTATTTATCACTATTTGAAGTACAATTTTTAAGATGTGGTGTTTTATTTGAGTACTATTATATTCCTCATCTCATATTGTCACTCACGATTTAGCCTTTCTCGGTTTTCTCTGTTTTTTTTCTCATTTATTGACTCATTACTCGAGGATGGGGTACAGCTTTAAAACTTAAATCACAGCAGTGCGAGATTTTATGGACTCATAGTGGCAGCAAACTCACCAGGTAAATTGTTTTCTTTTTTTCTTGGAAATGTGCACACACTTATCCACAATGGAAAACTGTGTGGATTGTCTGCTGCCACCTAGTGTTCCAAAGTCTCCATTGGTGAAGTTCATCCCGTGGTTCTTAAACTCAATTGCAAACTGAACAAACAACATATGTCACTGAAACATTGAAAACCTAACACTTTGTTATAAGGGAAAATATCTCGACAATACGAACTAAAAAAAGGTTACTCAATTCATCCGAATATCGTGAATTTTAGGTCCAAGTCAAAGAGCTGATTAAATAAAAACACAGGTTTTGTGGAGAATTCTTCACATAAAGTTGAAATACTAAAACGAAAATAACTGTACAGTACTTTTTTTATGAAAAAGCTATCATTTTGAACATTTGAATGATTGCATTTGAGTGTATTTCATACTTGTAAACCGTTCGGCACCCGATGCCATTTTGTTCAAGGAATGTTGACCATAAAGCAAAGTGATTGACCGTCATTGACGATTGACTGCTCTATGTTTCGACACCCCTTATTCCAGATCTACATGCAGGGGCTAGGGTGAAGGTTAGGGTTAGCTAGATACATCTGTAGGGGTGTCGGAAATGGGCGTCAGAACAAAGGGGTGTCTGAACATAGGGGTGTCTGAACATAGGGGTGTCAAAATATGGGGGTTTCGGAATATAGGGGTGTAACCTTTTGAGGCAATGCTGTACCTTGTCATTTAGATTTCTCTCTATATATACATATAGCCACATAGCCTTGTCTTGTGCAACATTGTGCATTATATTTCAATCTTCTTGGGCTCCCAGATAATATTAAACTTCGTCAAGTTGTGCCTTATGTAGAAAAACTTATCCCCCCCAAAAAAATATATATATAAAAAAAAAATACAGACACTGCATGAGATTTTTTTATACAAGGTTTTTAAACCTTTGCATTCAACTGTATGTTACAACAATATTGGGAGAGCTGGTGATGTTTTGCCATCGAATTGTAACTGTTGGTGTTTTAAATCTCACTGCTTATTCTTAACCGTATCTTACAAGATGGCTACAGACTTTGTAGTAGCACTATAAACTATTCGCCAAGAACGATTATTTGTGTTGTTTAAACGAACAAAATGATGGAATAATGAAATATTTTGTCGAGCAGTTTGGAAATTGTTGGCGGAATACTGCTGAGATTGGAATGATTGTGAGCTCAAATGCACTAAAAATTCTTGCAAAGCAATGATCAGAAAATGGTAATAATTTCGTATTGCACGCCAGAAAGACTCTGAAGCATTGTATCTTAAAGCAAGATACAATGTTGTGTGCACTATCGATCTTGTGTGGCATATTACTGCTATGTTTAGAGATGCGACGTTTTTGGCAGTGACAATGCTTTCATGAGTTTTCTTTGCGACGTTTTTGCACTGACTCATTGATATCAAGAATTTTCTTTGCTCTTGTAGTGAACACATTCCATATCGTACTAAACTGTACTATTGTACCCTCAAGTGGAATAGCATTGCTTTTATCCGAAATGTTTCAGGACATTCTGTTTTTGAGTTAGTTAATTTGTGCAATTGGACATCCTGTTACGAGTTGTGTATCGTATAAGAATTAATGCATTGACTAAGGTTGTGCACATGATGCATAATGTGTTGTGTTTTGGACACGTAGCTTATGGTTTAACTGCTTAGAGACCACACCCGCTGCAAGCAGCTTGTACCAAAATGCCCGTAGCAGCTGCAAACAGCCACAAAATCTGACCTGCTTCCACTCAAACAAGAGGGTCAGAGAAAAGGTATCGGACCCAGTGGACATTTTCAAATTTTCCTCATGTTAACATAGAATCTACAATTCTAAAGCAAGACCATGCGTTTCTGTTTCGTTAAACAACATTCTGACATTTTTCCTGAAAATAATGGGGCAAAAAATCAACAAAGTTAGCAATATTTGGGCAGATGGTGATGATTATAAAGAAATGGATTTCTCTAAATGGTTAAGTACATTGAATAGAGTGGACTTGTAATCACAAGATTCTACGCTCTGCAATTTGTACGAATTATTTCCTGATTTCAGGGTTTGTTCAAATTTCTCCTTTTGCTTCAAAATGTCTTTGAAACACTTGAAATTGCCACCGAGGGAAGAAAGATCAAGCTCGCCTAAAACATTCAGCTCTACCTGGATGTCAGGGGTGTAAATTTTCAGTTGAACAGCCCACCTTTCTCTTTCTTCTTATTTAAGAGCCATAGAAAACTGAAAAACACTGGACGACAGTTTGTGTGCATAAGAGTGTCCTCTGTTTTTGAAAAAGGAAAAACAAATCGCATGTTTGTTTAATGCTGAGGGTCTGTGAGTCTTCCAAAAGTAACGCCACTGGAATGTTTTCCTCTGTAAAAAGGGTCTTCGTATCAAATTTGTATTGATACAAAACCAAGGAGGTTCAGAAATGGGTGATGAGGACACCCACAAGACAAAGGAGAGAGTTTGAGCTAAATCTAATTTTTCAAGATTGTTAACTTACACCATATCACTTTCCAGTTTAGTATCAATAGTTTTGTAAGCAGTAACTGGTAAGAGGGTTGGACTTGTACACAACCTTGGTCAGTGACAACCTGACGTTTGTTTGTTTGTTTGTTTTTTATCTTGAGTCTTCTGAAGTAGCTAAAATGGAATGTTGGACAGATCTTAAGATTTGTTAACTAGAGAAGGAAGTGGAATGTGACACTTCATTGCAGCAATAAGTAAACCACACCAAACATTTCTTGCTTACGAAGTGATGTCTTAACTCACCTACGTTTCAACACTCCTATGTTCCGACACCCCTACAAGTGTAAGTTCCTAATCCCAACCCTAGCCCTCACCCTAACCCTGGCTCGAGATCACAAGGGGGTTGTCCGAACATAGTTTCCTGAACATAGAGCAGTCACCTGTTTCTTTTAAGATAATTTTTTCCTGGCATTTTTCCTCGTCGAAAAAATCAACAAGATTAGCAATGTCTGCACATATAGCGATGATTTTAAAGAAATGAATGGGTTTTTAAAAGGTTACTAGGGGTGCTTAGAAGGGCTGATGGTAAAGTATCAACTCCTTAAGTTTGTGTGTAATTATATTGTCTTGACATTTTCCATTATGTAGTAACATGTACCAGTGCAATTTCAATGTAGGGCAACAACAACTCCAATGTCATGCTGTTGTGTACCATAAGTGAATGAATCATCTATACATCATGAGTTATTGCATTGGTAGGCGGGAAATGTACGCTTTGTGGCTGCCACTTCCATGTAAGGCTGTGTTTGAATGAGTGGCTCTGGCTTAATCATCACAGGCATTGAAGCATATGAGGCCCATAGCAACAGCCTTAGCGACAGCTGTAGCCGCAGCCGGCAGTTTGGACATGGCCTAATTATTCTATGCTTACTCAGCTCAAATCTTGTAAGGTGAGTTGTGATAATGAGGATCTGGGCTCTGATTAAGCATAACAAGCTATGCCTACCAGAATAAGATTACCAGCCCAAATACCATGTCACATGTACCATCTGTGACTGGTATCCTGCTCACTTTTCCTGAGCAGAAAACTGTTTAGCAGTATTTTCTGTTCAAGCAGTAAAATTTGACCCATTGTCATTACAAGGCAGTTTTTTTTAGGCAACTGCAACAATACTGCCTGCAACAGGACCATTTTGGTTGCATAAGAAAATGTTCTCCTTGTGTGGCATGGTTTTAAGATGACATCGCTATGGTAAGCAGTATCATGACATTGGGTTAGGCTGTTGGCCACCTCAGTGAGAAGCACACATACTGTGCAACTGAAGTCGGGATCCCAGACTGTTGACTTCATAGGTGCCTTATAGCAATGTATTTATGTATGGCACCTCCACACAACAAATAGTCCAACTGAATAAACTCTTATAACCTACAGGGGAAAAGTTGACTCACTTTTAACTATATCGTATTTCTTGCTACAAGTTGTCTTCATTTAAAGCAGGTACTTAACTAATAAATACTACCTAAAGACGCAGTGAAGTTGATTTAAAAGTTGATTTTTAAATGATTGAATAATCAGTTGTCATTTCTTAACGTTGATCTGGGTAAGTCATTTATTCATCCATTGAAACTACAGGTAGAATTGGATCAGGGTTAGGGATAGGGTTGGGGTTTGAGTAACAGTTAAGGTTTGTGTCAAGGTCAGGTAAGGGTTGGTAAGGATGCTGGACGTTTCGTTTTTAGGGCTAAAATTTAATAAAAATGCTGGACTTACCCCTTGTGATTTTTTTCAGTT